>CM076572.1:86703358-86877895 GCA_034641835.2 Pinus albicaulis
CTATGCCCATCCAACCTATTCTCCACTCTCAAGCCCAAACACATGCTTGCTGTCCTAATAAACTGGAAATTTCACTACTGTGGTAAAGGTTCAGTTTTCTGTGTGAAAAATCAGCTGCTTGTAATTTTTCACTTGCTGTCCCAAACTACACTTTTAAGCCACTCAAGCTCTAATACCATGTAGAAATTTTGACCCAACCCCGGTTATCAGTTTCTCCTTATTACTCCTATGTAGTTAAATGCCCATTCCCATAACCATACATTCAACAAGCTGGAAATAACAAATATTTTCTGAAAACACAAATTCTGGAAATTTCAAAGTGCTGAAAATTCAGAAATAAAAACTCAGAAAATATATAAGCCACACACAGAGAATGACACGTTGATTTTTGGTCAATATGACCCTGGAAAACCCTCCCTACAACTCTTGGGGAAAACCAGTTCGGAAGCTTCTTTTTATTTCTGAATATTGCTTTTATAGTGAAACAGAAAACACAATAAAAATTCCAGCAACTAAAATTACAGACTTATCTCGATTTCCATGCTTGCACACTGCCTCGGAAATTGTGCCAAATCAACAACTTACAAAACAAGAAATTTTACAGCATTAATGACAGCAATAAATGCTGTACGACCACCTCGGAAAACATGTCGGAACAATTGTACGGAACTGTACGGATTTGTACAGCAACCCTCCTCGAAATCTGTGCCCACAAACTGCCTCGAAATCTGCGTTGAAGCTATTGTCCTTTTTCTCGGTTTTTGTGCTGAAAATATCAGTTGTACTTCTCCTCGATTTTTGTGCCCAGATTTCTGCTTCAAACTCCGTTCTTAATGTTGCTGCTCTCTTCCTCAATTTTCGTGCCTCCCTTTCTTGGAAACAGTGCCTCTCTCTTGCTGTATGGATTTTTGCCTTGGGAAATGTGCCAATAAGGCACTGTACAGATTTGCTGAAGAATCCTTGCTGCTGCCCTCCAACTTCTCACTACTCAAAAACTCTCTTTGCTTTCTTCTCCTCTTCTCTCAATCTGCTCATGAGAGACTGAATGATCTTTTCTCTTATTTTCCTCCTTTAACATAACCCTAAGTGACTTTTGGGGAATCCCTTAATCCAATGGCTGAGATAGCTTTAGATTTAGGGCTGAGATTAAATGTGCATTTAAATCTCACTTTCTATTTTTTAATTCACCTCACTTTAATAAAGACCCCCTTAGTCATTTATTTCCAAAGTCACTTTTCACTTTCTAATTTCACATTGACTTTATTAAAGTCACTTTAAAGTTAGACTTAGTAACTTTATCATTTAAAGTCACTTTTAAATTAGATTTGACTTTACCACTTATAACGTCACTTTAGGAGAAAGAGTTAAATACTTTTGGACACTTTTCCCTAGGCCAAAGATCAAAGCCTTAGGGAACCACTTGTCTTCTGGTACCCAAATTTCAACAATATTTTCTAAAAATAACTTGTATAATTTATTCACAAGTAGGAGAAGTAAACCAAGATACTACAGTAGGTTTTTTGCATTAACGTATTTAGAAATTTTCACATGGAAAGAGATCCACACTGCTTACTAAGTTAGGGTTGGGCCAGAGGCCTCAAATTGAAGTTAGGACCAGTGAATTGGACCCCCAAATTACTATAGGCTGTGGTGATATCTAGCTTACTGCCTCTAAAGAAGGCCTCTAAATAAGTAAGTGTGATAGAGCATTCTTGGCGACATTGAAGGCATCAACCTGCATTTGAAGGCCCTTGGGAGAGAAGGACTACATCATCTGTGAACAAGACAAGAGAAATGATAACATGATGTAAAAGACAACTAACATCTGCATGCATGTTTCCGGAAGTGTGTCTGTAGCTGATCAATGTAGATCTCAAACAAGGCTGATGTAGATCCCAAAAGAAGTCAGAAAAACTTCATGATGCATGAAACCGACCAATAACAGGCTCATATAGCCTCATGATAGCTGTGATAAGAGACTTAGATGATCCTTTGAGCTTCTCTTCTCAGTGCTTTTCTGATTTGATTTCTTCTATTAGCTAACCTAAGGTATGCATTAGAATGCAACAACCCCAATGGTTGGTTTTTTATGTTTTAAAATCTTAGAGGATCTATTTCAGTGGTAAGTTGTTGGTGATGTGTAGCTTTTTGATTGTTTTCTTTATCTAGTGTTATTCTAGTTCCATTCAATGTTAACAGTTGTTTCCCTCTTGTTTGTTGCTTAATGAAATTAGCAATCCTGAGAATTGCCTGGCATGAGGACATCTGACACCTTAAGTTTGAATCATTTGACATTTTATGAGAAAATTTGGAGCTAAACTCTTATTTTGAATTTCATTTTTGGGATAATATGGTGACGCAAAACAATGAAATGCATTTTGTTGCTGTTATCTTTTAGCTTTGTGCTACTGCTTTTTCTATATTTCTTTGAGCAAAGGGTGAACGCCAATTAAAAAACAAATTTGTTTTCAGTTCCATATTTTAAGTTTTCTTGCAAATGGCTTGATTCCTTGTACAATTTTGCTCTAGTTCCACTGGCAAATTATTTGCTTTATCTGTTCCTTTCACTCATATTTAATAAACCAGTCTAAAACAAAAGGATGGAGGCGTAGCTTGTCCCATCACTGCTCGTGCCACCTCTAGAGGGGGATCCCTATTGTGGGTCTACTTGTTCCTTAAATTACTTGTAGGCTGCCCGATCAGAGAGGCATTGGTCATAGACCAATGGTATCTGATCCTTACTGAATACTGAATCATTTGTAACCCTAAAACACAGAGTACTCTAAGAAAATTTGCATTTGTCCCATTAATAACAAGTTTGGTCTTGTGCTTTATGTCATTTTCTGTAATATTATATTCAAGGTAGGTGGCTCCAGATGCGGCCATATGGATATGGGTGTAAGACAGATGGTCCCTTTCCTTTCGAGTGATTGGCACCTGTGGCTACAGGGGATGCATGTAGTTTGCTATAGGTAGCGTCCTCATGGGTTTATGGCATTAGGATTGAGCCTTGAGTGTGTTCGACGGGGATGCTAACTTCTCCTTCCTGTTGTTTAAAAATACTCTACTGTAAAACTATTGGTACCCTTAAAAACCTTTAAGTTAGGTAACTGGGGTTTGTGAAATACTGAATCTATTGTTAATGTAGCTTACTACATTTTGTGTACTATGCTTCAAGGATGCTGGAGGAACAGCTTCTATGTCAGCTCATAAGTAGCATTAACTAAGCTATATATGAAACCTATTTGGTGAATGTCATGAGATTTCCTTTGAACATTGAAACTTTGCCATTCAGGTTATTGCTGCTTCTAGTTAACCATCCATCGTCATAAATCTGGTGTATCTTACTTGTGTAATAAGACAGCAGTTGTGCAAAGGTTGCTTACTTCTCAAAATACAATATTAGGCTGATTCATTTTAATAATATTTGAATGCTGTCATTCTTAATCTCGCAATTGCCTTAGCTGGAACTTTGTTTCATGTGTATTTTGTAGGGATGTGCCTTTGAAGACGTGTATCTCACGATTAGCTGAGAATGATAACGGAGGAGGTTGGACCAAATGGCCTCAACGCTTGTATACTCCGCCTGACCGATTGCAGGGTGTAGAAATGGAAGCATACATATCAAAGAAGGAGGTGTTTACTGCAGAAGCAGGATATTGGAAAATTTTTGTGAAAAGCAATTTACATAGGCTTGGCTGGAAAGTACATAATGTTCGGAACATTATGGATATGAAAGCAAATTTTGGAGGGTATTTACTTCAATTATTATGTTTTTTAAATTTTTACACAAAAAATATTTGCAAAGTGACTATTACTTTATCCTTTTTTCTAATTGTCATGGAAGAACTCCTTTGTGTTAGTATAGATGAATAGTGTTCAAGAGAAAGTATAAATTAAATTCATGGTATTTGTAGTCAGAACACAATTGCTAGTTTTTGTGTGTTTGAGAGAGAGAGAGAGAGCTTTTGAGTTTATTGATCCTTCTTTCTATTTCTAATTGGTCCACAATAACAGGTTTGCAGCTGCTCTAATAGCTGAAGATGCTGATTGTTGGGTAATGAATGTGGTTCCTGTAAGTGGACCAAATACATTGCCTGTGATTTATGACCGTGGTCTGATTGGAGTTGCTCATGATTGGTATCCACTCTGACTTATAGCTTTCCCAACCAAATATTTAGAATAGGTTCTCTTGAAATCTGCTCATTGAATAAATGTAGAGGTGCTTTCTATCCTTTTAGATACAATGTTTAATATTATCATGCATGATATATAGGTCATCTTGGCAAGATATATATGTTTGTCTCTAATCACTATATTTCTAGAAGTCCGATAAATACCTTAAGGACTGATGCAGGAGCATCTACCAGTTAAAACTATTTTGATCCTCTTAGGTCAAATCCATTTACCAAAGGAAGTTGGTTTCCTTAATTTAATTTAAATTGTAACATTTCCTAAGTATAATCTAGAAGAATCTGTATTGTTAGAAAGGGTAGGATGAGTGTCATTTGATAGATATGGTAAGGGATAGATTTGGCCAATTTAGGAACTTGTTAGATAATTCATTGAAACAGATTGAATTTGTTGAGTTGGCTACGAGAACTTTATGTAATAAAATTTCAATGTAATTTAGAGGGTTAGAGAGTGGAGAATGAGAGACTTCTGAGTTTGATGAGAGAGTGAGTGTGAGAAAAGAGAAAGACTTCAATTATTACAATTCTGTAATCTTCCCCTTCTGTATTCAAATTAATATAGATGGTGGGTGTTTCTGTGTTTTTATACAATTATGACTGTTCTAGTATAGACCAAATCGAAATTTTATATTGTGGTAAGAATGACGGATTTGTTGCAGGTGAACAGTTCCAGGTTCAAGATCTAAGCCTACAGTTTGAAGTTTAAATTCGCAGAACAAACATCAGCTACAGTGCTTTTGAAGGGTTTCAAATTGGACTGCATTAATTTTTGTAACCAAAGTTCAACAACACTGGATTTTCATTTCAAAAGATCTGTCAATCGACAGACGTAAAACAAAACTATCGCGGTTTTCCGCCATCCAGATCGGTGGAGGCATCTGGGGTTAAAATTATCTGGTTCAACAAAAGTTTGTGGAGTGAAGTTGTCTACCGGATTTCGGATTGAAGTTATGAACCAGGCTTTAACATATTCGGTGTGGACCCTGCCACAGCTTATAACCATCATCTGGATTCCGAATCAGTTTACATATCCGGTTCACAAGATATCGGGGTTTGAAAGAAATCTTAAGTTATAATGAGGAGCAGATGTCGGATATCCAGATATCCTCATCTTGGCCATGGATCATGGCATGGCCATCAGGTAGTGTCAAAACCAGCTTGGGGGGATGCTGGGTTCACTGGTACGTCATCAAGAATCCTCAATGCTAGGCACAAGAAGCCCAATGTTTTGGCTCCTGGGGGTGCTGTGAGATGTAAATCAACTGCTCAAGTCATCAAGAGGCCCAACGCTCTGCCAAAAGTGGGCAACACTGGTTCTGCTAAGTCATCATGCTCTCTGGAATGTAATGTGTGGCCTAGGCATCATGTGGAGTAGGGTGCCCTCAAGGCCTCTGCTGCTCAAAACCACCTGGCAAAACCAACTCAAACTCAAGTGAAAGCAAACATTCATTAGAGACTAAGATCGTAAATGCATCTAAGTGGACCATACTTAAGTGTTAAGGGTATATTAATACTTACAACTGAGATCACCTTCAAATATCTAACTAAACCAAGTCCCATAAAGGTTTTCCTTACCTTTGTAGGGATGGCTAAGTGGTCAACCCTATTCAGTGCTTCCAGCCCCCAAGGGGACGTGGCATTCCCAAGGTCAACCCTTCAATCGATAGGTGTTGGTATAAGTAAGTGGCAATGGAGGGGAAAGTCTTCATGGCCAAGCGCCATGGTCAGGGGACTAGCTAGGTCGAGTCCACATCCTAAATGTATAGATGTAATGGAGGGAGCAATTGTGGATGCTCACATTACCTTGTTCGGATTGCCTTTTCCACCCCTTTGGTGTGCCTTTTACTTCTTTTTGACAATACTTTTTATTTGGTGCATAGCTCAAGGATCAAAGATTGCCCTTTTTGGTATAACATTTAGTTTACCCCTTTAGATGAGGCAGTTTATTGTTCATTAGGGTTGGGACATGCAAGTGTTCATTTTAATGAGATGGAGCATCAATTGCTCAAGAACCAGGTGATGACTAATGAGGAGGGTAGAGTTCATGCTATACTTTTTTGCATGTGCGAACTTATGTCCTAGCCATCATTTGCATTTTGATTTTCTTTTTCTTTCGTTGTGACCATATTATTCTTTTCCATTCTTTCGCTGCATCGACCTCCAGGGAAATGTTTTCTGGCCCTACTCAAGGATGTGGATAAGAGAGTGCCAAATCCCAATGAACCAATGATAGTTGAACCCAAAGAATGGAGATAGTATCATGGGATAATAATGTGATATGGAAAGTGTAAAGTATGATAAAAGGAAAATGAACACACTATTTCAATTTAGGTCTTCCAAGTAGTGCACCTTCTATAACCCTAAGGCCTTAGTGGAGGTCCCGCTGGACTAGGGCTAAAAATTAACCCCCTTGGTAAGGTGAGAGAACAAATTTACAGTCAAGACCAGTCAACCTTCTAGATCACCCTTTTATCCATAATAAATGCCCAAAACATTGAGTAAAAGCACTTGATTGCAAAATGATCAAAGTACTTGTTGAGTGGTAGCCCAACTTCATTCAAGAGGAATTTCAGATGGTGAGAGGTGTAGTGACTAGTGAAAACGGTGGAGGAGCTACCATATCATCATCGTCAAGCCAATGTTTAGTTCTACTAGCTGTCCAAAATAGGAGAAAATGTTTTCTCCTAGTGGGTTACCCATTTTGGTGGGTAACACTTGGCTCCAACTCGAGGACTTTTGCTCATTGTAGAGTACATGATCCATATACTCGAACGAGGAGTTCATGAGAAACCCATCAATCCATGAGGTCGCAGACCTGCTACCTGCACACTCAAATCAACTTGCTTGGAAGCATGTGCACTGGGTGTTGATTATCACCCTTGTTTTATGCATATGATATAATCCTTACATAAAAGAAAATTTAACTGAAATGCAATCTAATCTAAGATGCAATACAACATCATGATAAAATCTATAAGTAGGATGCTCACAACAAGATGTAACACACAAATGCAATGCAACTACTTATCTAACATTTGTCAGGTCCTATTAAATAAAATAATGTGGTTCCTTCCTATTGGGGAAGGCAAGAGTTCACAATCTAGCTTAGCAATTTAAAAGTTCCCAACCTGTACTTTGCCATGGACCTTAATAGGAATTGGATCAACATCAACAAGGACTAAGTCATCCACTTGAAAGTCTTTTCCTTGCCTTTGGAACCATTGCTTCTTTTTGTTTTGAAATGTCACCTTCTTGGTTTTGTTTACATGTGTGTTCTTTACTTGGTAAACATTTCTTGAAGGTTCATCCTCTTTAGCCCTTTATCTTTTGGCTCAAGGTCTTTTTGCGTGATATGCATGTCTTTACGAGGAATGTTAGCTTTGGTCTTTCCAACCAACTTGAGGAGTGAAAAATGTTCCATATCTTCCACATGCTCAGGCATGTGTGGCTCCCTATAAAGGATAAAATGGGGTCCCATCCACAATAGGGATGGTGGTATATGATAAGTCCATCTATAGGTGTCAACCAATTGAGGCACACCATTTACTAGATAAGAGCATTCTCTAGACATCTAGCACATCTATGACTGCAATATCCATCAACACAAAAATATCTTTATTTGTAGCCAGAGATACTTTGAAATCCTTCATAAGACCAGAGAGAGGTTTAGAATTTGAATCAAATCCACACACATTCTTATAAGGCCTGTTGTCGCACAGATTGTCCAGGCACCACGACAACGGCTCAGATTGGGGGCTGTCACCTTTATCCCCAATCTCTCTATTTAAGCTGTCTCCTTGCAAGCTAAGGGAGGTAGACCCTTTTATAAATGAAGATAACAAATCCAGGAGACACAGCTAAAACATCAAATACTTGATAGAATAAACGAGATTCCACAGATCTAGATTAGATTTCACGTTAGAGACCAGTGCCTTATGGAGTCAAACAGAATCCCGTTATGCGATTATAAGTAAGTAATGCTTAACTGCTGCTTATTAAACCACAATTGATCACAATGATATTTTCTTGAGAATGCCACAACTATGAATAACAATATTATGAGAATGCCAGATATTCGCAAGATATTCGCAAGATTTCCAGATTTACGATGCTTCAATTAACTTCGATCCAGAAAAAATTTCTATAGTCAAAACTTTAGATAAGAAAAATTTAGCACACTTGACTATAAAAAAATTAAAATTTTTTATATTTTTGTATTTTTAAAATTTTTTTTTTAGAATTTTTTGAAATTTTTATTATTTATTATTTATTATTTTTTTAGAATTTTCTAAAACAAATTAAAACCAAAATTCAAAACTAACACTAACTCTAATTAACCAACCTTTATTAAAATTTAAATCTAACTTAAAAAAAATGAAATCTAACAAATTAAAGCTAAAAGTTAAAATCTAAATAAAATCTAAAACTAAAAAATGAAACTAAACTAAGACCTAAAATCTAAACGTTAGACTAACCATCAAAAAGAAATTGCCTAAAATCTAAGGAAAATCTAAATTAAACTAAATTTAAAACAAAAATCTAACAAACATTAAACCTGAACTAAATTCGAAAAATAAATCCTAACTAAACCTACGCTACCCTATCCACAACACATATTAAATAAAAAAATAAAATAAAACCTACGACTAACAATCTAACCACATGAATATCAAATTAAAACTAACAATTAGCAAAACGACTAAAACGAATTCGATCAAAATTTAAAAAAAATGCCAGCTTTTAGAAAAATTAACGCGATTTTGTGTTTTTTGACTTTCTCATTTTGAGTTTACGCAGGTCCACTTGGACGTGGGTTGGACGGCAGCTCGGACAGGAAGAAATGGTGCATACGGCAAGGAGCTCGACAGGGAAGGGCTCGGGTGACAGTGTGAGGAAGCTGGATGCGAGGGTGAAGAACGAATTTGAATCGTATGCAATTGTTTTGCTGTCTGTCGTTTTTTTTTTTGTGTGTAGGGCGAGGGTTAACGTCCAAGACGGGTAGATTTGCCTTTTTTTTCAATGCAGAGAAAGGAAAACGATGGCAATGCTGATGCGGCTTAGGGCTTAGGGAAATCTATGGCAGAAAGGAGAAACGCTGGACGGAAAATGGAGTGGGAGGTTTTGACTGGCAGAAAAATGGAAGTCGATGGCAAAACAAATGCAGAACTCTGAGGGCAGATTGAATAGGAAAGACAGCAATTGAACCCGGTGCACACAAATTCGCCCAACAAGCTTTAGATTTTCTTCATTTAAGCTTAGATCTCGCCCACAGTGACAGTTCTGAGGCCAGATCTGGCCTTTAGAAGCCAGATCTACCTTAGATCTTAAAAAAAATTTCGATTTTGAACCTGTAACCTGCAACAATACGTCAGATCTGAAGATATATGCACCATGAAACAAATAAACCCTCACAGTCCTAAAAAATTTACAAATTTACAACTATTTTACAAATTTAAAACCCTCAAGGTCAGATTAAAATCCATTTAGCACAATTTTCAGAAATTTAAAGTTTTAGTGAGAGGCACAAGCCTTCGAAACCCTGCAAAATCACAAATATCGTAAGATAGACCCGAAATTTAACAAATAAAGAGCTTATCAGATTTATGCTTATTGAGAGTCGGCTGGTCCAACCGAAGACTTCCCCAGACGCCCAATCTTAAAAAAAATTTCCCTGCACACTTAGATCTGAACTTAGATCGATAAAGATTTAAGAAAACAACATGAGACCTTTGTAAAAAAATCAGAATGTTATTTTATAAACCCAGAAAACTGCATAAGATACCTATATGCAGATTAATCCATGAAAGCCATCAACCGTAAAATGCAAGAAACCAAGTAGCAGAGTTTAGAGACAATTCACCACATAGATCTGAGAAGGAACATCCAGATTTGTAACCCCAAAGTCTTTAGCTTTATTCTTCAAAAAGTTTACAAGAGCTTCTAAGAGCAAGTGCACGATCCTGAGATCGGATGATTCAATACTGATAAAGACCTCTAAATTTATAGGACAAGATCTCTAACGACTAGTTTGGATGATCCTCGTCAAAATAATCTCAACCGTCCAAAAGATTTAATTATCTTTTAATCCGGAGCGTTGAAATTAAAATTTTGGGGAAAAAACGAATTTATGATTTAATTCAAATTTAATTAACTCAAAAATACTATTTTTGAGTTAATTACCCCAAAATTTTGACTTTGACTTAACCACCAGGGACCAAGGGTCCAATATTTCTTAAAATTCTCAATATTCCCTTGGCTTGGGGCTGTCAAAATCATTTTCCAAGGACCAACAAATTTTGCCTTTAAAGATTTAATCCTAATTTAGGACCCTAAATTAATTAAATTTATGGTTTAGGATTTTATTAATTAATTGACCAGAAAATTTAATTAATTGACTAAGAGGGGATTATAATTATTTTTCCAACCCTCTTTTACATGAGATAATACATTGACATACATGAAGGGGGAAAACCCATTCGTATAGACCCTCAAATAAATACCCAGTTTTGCGACTCAACATATGATCTAGTAGACCAAGTAGTTCAAACTACTTTTACAAGGACTCGATAGAACACTAGGACTCACTTAGCATGCTGATGACAAAATCCACCCTAGCTTTGGGGTGAGGCTGGAGGGAAAAACTCTGCCGATCACTTTCGTGAATCAGTGAGACAAAAAACTTCCTAGGATGGAAGTCATCAACAACATTCTAGGCTTACCTAGGTTGTTACATACATGGACGGTCTTACTTAGATCATTTACATCATAAAATGCAGAATGGGTTTACATCATTATAAAAACTGTCGATCGGCGATGACATCTGGATGACGGAATCTGAATGGTGCAACCACGTCGAACATGACGAATCCCATTTGAAAAAATGGGGGTGTACTGCTATGGGGTCGTTGACAAAGTGCGGTCACATCTGGCTCTACTTGGAGACACGTTGCTTCATTGAAGGAATGTGAGAATCCAGAATCTGCATCCAAGCAACACACAAGATTACATAAGTAGCGTCCATCCAAATATCATCATATAACATTAAGTACATGAAAAATAGAAGCTCTTCTTTTATTCATTATTCTATTTAACATGTAAAATAAATCTACTCTAACTGCAAAATGAAATGCTGAAATAACGAGGAGTAGGGTTAGAAATACGATACAGAGGATGCCCTGTGGCATCAGATGTGCTCAATATAGTGTATGCTGAGCATTTGCCTGCTTTCAGGCAAGTCTGTTGGCTGCTTTTCAGATGTGCCATGTCCAATCTTGCATAATGTAGGACTCTGTCTTATCTGAGTATCAAGCTGCTCTCAACCATCAGACGAATCAAACCACTTACTTCTTTTTTGCTTCTTTCTCTTCTTCTGAGTGGGTTGTGATGTCAGCAATGAGACTACTGTAGATTTCTTGTCCTTATCTTGAAAATCCTTGTTCAAAACCTTTGATGAACCTGGAGCGCAACCAATCTTATTCTGGATATACTTTGTCAATGGTGACACATAAGCTTGGTCTTTTTCAACATCCTTTGTAGCCATAGTTAACTCTTCCTTAATGGGAAAAGTGACCTCCATGTGATGAGATGGAAACTGCTTCAGCAAACTGGGAGGCCCATCATCTGTTGACAAATCTGACCTGGGTTGGAAATCTTGCATGTGTGACCGTTCCATTTTTTCTAACTTCTTCTATATGAAACTCATCTCCCTGACATGCATTTCTTCAATGGTTGACAAATTGTGTTGAAGAGACATCTAATTAGAATGAGTAACTTCCATCATTTTTAACCTGTTTTCCATGACATTTATTTCCTGTACATGACTTTCTTCTAAGGTATTTATCCGATTCTGAAGATTGATCTAGTTAGCTTCCATGTTTTGAATCATTTTATCATTATCCGCTTTCATGGCCATGAAGAAATTTTGCATACAATTCATCTCTTTCTCATGATTTGTTTTCATGATCGTCATTTCCTTGATATGTTTTTCTTCTAAGGCCAATAACTTACACTGCATAGAACCAATTTCCCTGGCGTGATCCGCTATGATTTTTTCTTGATTAAGTTCCATATTCTTAATGATTTGAGCCTGGTTGGCCTCCATATTCTTGATTACCTGAGCTTGATTTAGTTGTATGTCCTTAACCATCTGAATCAATTCACTAACCAGATTCTTATCGTTGTCAACACTGGTTTGACAATTTGTTTTTGTTTCACCACTATCATGGGTTTGTGCTGTCATGGTACAAGTGGATTGGTCCTGAGAATTGTCTGGAAAACTCCTGCTGATAGCTGAATCTTCTACAAAATCAATTTCATTATTTTGCATAATATTGGAAACACAAGGCGGGTCATTTTGTTTTATATATTTATCTGTAAAAGCATTGATGATGTCTTGTAATCTCCAGGACAATTTCGAAACCAATCGATAGCATCACCTTTTAAAGAATAGCCAAAGACACGTATCTTGACATCTTCATGATTATATTGTGAAGGACGACAATATTTATGTATAAAAAGTTTGACCATCCTTAGATGTATAAAAGCAGTGTCTGGATCACCACCTGAGAAAAAAGACAATTTTGAAGTGGCCTCTTCCAGCATGCCATGAAAGATGTCATCCATGATGAGCTGCTTAAGAAATAGATCCGTGTTCAAGGATAATCAAAAGGTCCTCAAGAAGCAAACTTCTTAGCAAGAACTCTTGTAAGAAATGAAAGAAATGGAGTCGCCACTTGAACATAAAACTAATTCTAAAATAGGAGAAATAATTGAGAGATAGCAGACGGATATCAGGGGGGGATTTTTGTCTGGGAATAAAAAGATGAATAAGTGGAGTCGCCACCCAAACAAGAAGCCAACCGAGATGTCCAGGTGCTAAAGATACGATGATGAAATGATTAGTGATATGACGAAAGGTAAGACGATGCAAATATGAAGAGATGAAAAGTCGCCAGGAAATGTGATCCTCTCATGACAGGGTAATGAATGGCGATGAAAGATTAGAAGATTAGAAAATGTCGTTAAGACCAAGGACAGAAAAACTCTATCCCCGGCAACGGCGCCAAAAAATGTTGTCGCACAGATTGTCAAGGCACTGCGACAACGGCGCAGATTGGGCGCTGTCACCTTTATCCCCAATCCCTCTATTTAAGCTGTCTCCTTGCAAGCTAAGGGAGGTAGACCCTATTAGAAATGAGGATAAAGAATCCAGGAGACACAGCGAAAACATCAAATACTTGATAAAATGAACGAGATTCCACAAAACTAAATTAGATTTCACGTTTAAGACCAGTGCCTTATGGAGTCAAACAAAATCCCGTTATGCAATTATAAATGATGTAAGTGACGATTAACTGCTGCTTATTTAAAACACGATTGATAATGATTTAACATTGAAAAACACCACAACCATGCATTAAAATATCTTAAACCCACAGCGATATTATCACAAGAGGAAAATGCCCAAGATTTGCAATATTTCCAGATTTATGATGCTTCAATTAATTTTGATCCAGAAAATGTTTCTATAGTCAAAACTTTAGGTAGAAAAATTTAACACACTTGACTATAAAAAAATTGAAATTTTTTATATTTTTGCATTTTTTTTTAAAAATTTTTAGAATTTTTGGAAATTTTTTATTTTTTTTATTTTTTTAAATTTAAAACAAATTAAAACAAATCTAAATCTAAAACTAACTAAATGTAAAAAAGCCTCTAATTTTAACAAAATTTCGATCTAAAGTAAAATTAAAATTAAACTAAATTACAACTAAGTTATACTAAACTAATATTAAATTAAAATCTAAAATTTAAAATCTAAAACTAAAGCTAAATCTAAACTAAAAAAAAAAAATGAAAATAAAAACTAAGCCTCAAAACAAATTTAAAATCTAAACTAACGCTAGCAAATCTAAAATAAATAAATCTAAAAAAAACACGAAAAGCAACTAAACTAAAACGAAATCTATTAAGTCTAAACTATAACTAAAAATGATTTAAATCCTAACAAAAAAAAAATCGAATTCAAAATTATGCTATGCACTAAAACTAAAAAAAAAAAAACAATCGAGATAAAATACAATTGAAACAAACCTACGCTATCACAATCAAATCGCAAATTTAACGCATGTACATATGTTTATTTTTTATGTGCGTTTTGTATTTTGATCGTTTGCAGGTTGGACGTGAGGACTGGACGGTGGGCAAATGGAGGAAATGACGGCTTGCAGATCGAAGGCGGGTTAGGGAGCTCGAATACAGCATTAGGAGGGAGCAAAAGCTGCAGACGGCAAGGGGAGGAGCTGACAGATGCAACGTGCGTGGAAAAGGTTTGGCAAACCCAATGAAGATGGCAGAAAAACGTAAGGTAAGATGGAAACGCAGGGCAATTCCAGGGAAAAAGACAGTGAGGGAAAAGCTGAGCGGTGGCTAGGTTACATGTAGTGAAGAAGGGAAGAGAAGCATTGGATGGCAGCAGGGTATGGAATGGAGGACGCTGGTGCAAATGGAGGAAGGTCGATGAGTTTTCAATGCAGAGAATGAGAGTTGCAGAAATATTGCAGAGAAAAACCCAGTACAACATCCAACAACCTAAATTGTTCCAAAATCAGATTTTCGAATTTCTTGAAACCAATAACGCCCAGATTTGCCCACAGTGGGGGTTCTGAGGCCAGATCTGGCCTTTGGAGGCTAGATCTGCCTTAGATCTAAAAAATAATTTTCCGATTTGAACCTATAACCTGCAAAGACAGCCAGATCTGAAGACACACACACCAATTTCAATGATTAAACCCTAACAATCTTGAAAAATTTACAAATATACAAGCTAGTTTACAAATTTAAAACCCTCGTGGTTAGATCTGAATCCGCTTTGGCACAATTTTCAGGAATTTAAAGTTTTAGTGAGAGGCACAAGCCTTTGAAACCCTGCAAAATCACAAATATCGTAAAATAGACCCGATTAAAATCCATTTAGCACAATTTTCAGAAATTTAAAGTTTTAGTGAGAGGCACAAGCCTTCGAAACCCTGCAAAATCACAAATATCGTAAGATAGACCCAAAATTTAACAAATATAGAGCTTATCAGATTTATGCTTATTGAGAGTCGGCTGGCCCAACCGAAGACTTCCCCAGACGCCCAATCTTAAAAAAAAATTTCCTACACACTTAGATACGAACCCAGATCGATGAAGATTTAAGAAAACAACATGAGACCTTTGCGGGAAAAATCGGAGATGTTTATTTTATAAACCCAGGAAAGCTACATAAGATACCTATATACGGATTAATCCATAAGCCATCAACAAGCAAATGCAAAACCAAGTAGCAAGGTTTAGAAGACAATTCACCACATAGATCGAAGAAGGAACCCGGTTGGCAGCTTCAGTCTTTAGCTTTATTCTTCAAAAAGTTTACAAGAGCTTCTAAGAGCAAGTGCACGATCCTGAGATCGGGTGATTCAATACTGATAAAGACCTCTAAATTTATAGGACAAGATCTCTAACGACTAGTTTGGATGATCCTCGTCAAAATAGTCTCAACGTCCAAAGGTTGTTATCTTTTAATCCGGAGCGTTGAAATTAAAATTTTGGGAAAAAACGAATTTATCATTTAATTCAAATTTAATTAACTCAAAAATACTATTTTTGAGTTAATTACCCCAAAATTTTGACCTTGACTTAACCACCAGGGACCAAGGGTCCAATATTTCTTAAAATTCTCAATATTCCCTTGGCTTGGGGCTGTCAAAATCATTTTCCAAGGACCAATTTTACCTTTAAAGATTTTATCCTAATTTAGGACCTAAAATTAATTAAATTTCTGGTTTAAGATTTTATTAATTAATTGACAGGAAAATTTAATTAATTATTAAGAGGGGATTATAATTATTTTCCAACCCTCTTTTACATGAGATAATACATTTACATACATGAAGGGAAAACCCATTCGTATTGACATACGAATAAATACCCGGTTCTTGCGACTCAGCACTGTAGTCTAGTAGACCAAGTAGTTCAGGCTTCTTTTGGAGACTCGATAGAACACTCGGACTCCCTTAGCATGCGTGACAAAATCCACCCACAGCTTTGGGGTGAGGCTGGAGGGAAAAACTCTGCCGATCACTTTCGTGAATCAGTGAGACAAAAAACCTCCTAGGATAGAAGTCATCAACAACATACTAGGCTTACCTAGGTTGTTACATACATGGACGGTCTTACTTAGATCATTTACATCATAAAATGCAGAATGGGTTTACATCATTATAAAAACTGTCGATCGGCGATGACATCTGGATAACGGAATCTGAATGGTGCAACCACGTCGAACATGACGAATCCCATTTGAAAAAATGGGGGTGTACTGCTATGGGGTCGTTGACAAAGTGCGGTCAACAAGGCCTAATGATCTCCTTTTCCAATTGGTTCGTGATCCTTAAAGGCATTACATTGGCAAAGGCATTGGAGTCAAGCATACAATTGTGTAGGATTAGATTGTTTATCGCTAGGGACAATAAGAAGGGTGCATGACCTCCATTTCTTCTATCATTGTACATGTTTTGGAGAATAACTGGAGGGTCTTCAAGTCTTTCTCAAGGTTGAAGGCTTTCTTAACTTGCCTTGTTCGGGGCTCAAACTTGGCCAACTCCAAAAGGGGCAGTTGCACATTCATTTTAGCTAAAAAAATTCCTAAGTCGACATCCAAAGACACATTAGGAGCTTGAGTGTGGGCTTAGGGATGTTCTTATGTGGAGTGGGTGGCTTGTCCTTCTTTTGGAGGGTAGAGCTAGAATTAATGTTTGCTTGGTTTTGGCCATTATTATTTCTTGTATAATGTAATCCCTTGAACCTTCCTCCTTCCTCAACAACCATGATTGGCTCATCTTGATCACTAACGACGTCGTCGACACTTTCTCCAAGTTGTTCTTAGAAGTAGGAGTCTCCAAGCAAGATATTGAAAGGAGCATTGTCATTTACTACGTTTAAATGCCCCGGGGACTCTTCCTCTTCCATTTGATTATAGGGACACTCCTCAAGAGAATGGGACTCGTTGCAAGTTTGACACCTAGGCGTTCCTTCTTTGCCAACCTTGTTTGTTGGAGCAAGTCTAGTATTTGAAAGACTTTGTTGTGAAACATTGCCACTAGTAAAAGCATTCTTATTAGGAGGCGATTCTTTGTTAAATTTTGGTTTAGGAGGAAAATTTAATGGGATCCCCTTTCCCTTTCCAACATTGCCAACTTGTTCTTCATGGTCTTTTTCCCTTGCATGATCTCAGAGTAACCTTATCGAATTTATGGGAAAATGCTTGTAAAGCAGGATCAAACTGGGGCACTAGCCTTAACCTTTGGTTCAATTTGGGCCCTAGGATAAGCAAGAAGGTTAATCTTGGAGGAATTAAGACTATACTATATTTCAGTAGCCAAGACTGTGGCTTCTTCTAAGGTTTTTGGCTTCTTGTCTCTTAGAGCATATGGCATATGTCTAAGAAGCACTTTGATGAACCTATCAAGGATAATATCATTAGTTTGCTTATACATGCTAGGAACTTCCTTGCGTAGATTATGTAACCTTTGTATAAATTCTTTTACATTTTCATTATCGATTAAGCCTTCTTTGACTGTGGCTCATCTTCTGTGGAAGGCTTGGTTAAAGGTATCCCAATTAGTAAGTGTAATGAACAAAGTTCGTACATGCAACGAAATATTCAAAATATCTAGAATATAAAAATGTCCATCATAGGATGAGTAATATATTTATATAAGAAAGTTGAATACAAGAGATATGATATATGATATTACAAATGAGCGCTTGGTTATATACCTAGGAAGGTGCCCTTTCATGAATGGTCATGTCCTTAGGGACATGCCTCTTCAATATACTAATCATTATTAAATATTAATTAATTATTTATATTCATAACATTCTCTTCCCCTTTAGAAAAGCTTTGTGCTTAAAGCTTATTGCTGACAAGGCGTGCCACCTCTTTATTTGTCTTGTAATATATTCGTATCTTTTGGAGTTTTCGAGTTGTCATCTTCGATGATATAAGATGATAGGATCCTCTTAGTGATAATCAAACTTGTCGAACTAAGAAGGGATCTAACCATCCTAAATCAATCTTCTGTGGAACTCTGCAATTATTTGATAGCTTGAATAAATTGTTAACATAAGACTGGATTTTGTAGACATCAATATTCCTTGGAATACAAAATTGTTAATTCTGTTCTGAGTGGTACAGATACACAGACTGATTGAGATGTCTGCTCTTGTAATTCAGATGTTGATAAGGAGTTTTTGTGATTTGATTTCCCTTTATCTTATTTGTGTCGATTTCTTGATTTACTTGAGGGATATGATTTCCTTAAGGTATGGAAGTTGCTTGGTTAATCAATAGATCTTCACTTGAAATTTTCTTCGTTTGAATTGCAACATCTAAATATGTTTTTACTTTAACAGGTTTGTCATCTTCTTGAGTTGTGATGTTGGCTGGATCGGTATTCGTTCCTTTTTCTTCAACTTGGATTGTTACATTTGAAGACTTTGATACTTCTTTCGTATTAAGTTCGTCTAATTTGTTTTTCAATGATTTCTTATCATCCTTAAGTTTCTTATTCTGAGTAAGTAGATTTTGGTTATGATTTCTTAAGTGTGAAAGTTTTTCAACTTTCAATTCAACTTCATTTTGACGTTCAAGCTTCTCATTTTTTAAATATTTGATTTGTTCCAATAATTTTCTATTAAAGGTTTTTTAAGCAGAAATTTTCTTCTTCTTTCTCTGATAGAATCTCGTTGAGTTTCTTCTTGGAACTTTCCTTTTCTTTTTTAATTTGTGCTTTGTAGCTTTACACTTCTTGACTTGTGCAAGTAGTTTCTGACTATGATCTTTAAAACGAGAGATTTCTTCATTTTTATTGAATATGACTTCATGAAGCTCTCTCTGCTTCTTTGATATAGTTTTTTGATTTTCTTGAAGCATTAGTTTCGAAATATCCTTAAAGTTTCCTGATGAAGGCATTATCGATTCTTACTTCATTGTCATGTCCTGGAATGTGATCATCTTCTCCTTATAAGTAAACATAAATTTTTTTCTCTATGTTTAACATTATTGTACCCAATGTTTAACATGATTGTACCCAATTATTTAAACCAAGGTAAGCAGAAAATTAAGTCAATCTCTTCGTTAAACATAGTTGCTACACTAAATTGAGATACACACTCATATTCATCAATTATTACTTGCAATTTTTTAATTTTGTATTTTGCTGCGAAATAAGAGGCATTTTTATTCTCAATTATATTTGATCCTGGAACTAATAACTGATTTGCTAAATTAACATTAATGTAATTTTCTTCATGATTCTCGTTGATAATGATATTAATATATTTTCCTTGAATATTCCCCTTTAATGTACATAATCCATAGCATGAGATCATGCCACCTTTACAAGAGAATCTTCCTCCAATCATTTTTGAGTTTTTCTTCTTTCTAATTTGTGTTGAACTTGTGGTTATTTTTAATTGCCTTAAGACTTTTAAAATATCCCCTTTTTCTTTTTGTAATTATCTATATATATATATATATATCTCCTAATATTATCATAAGACTTTAATTTCTCAGAAGATGCGCATGTACAATAGAGACACGACCTTTCCATTGATTCAAAATTACTAATTAGATTTTTGATAAGTTTTATGGCATGGACCAATCGATAGCGCGAGATGAAAGGTCTAGGTAGCAGTAGATGCCAGTTGTTGTGGGATTAAGCAATTGTTCTTCACAAAATTGGAGGAACCCACTTACAAGGTGGTGTTTAGCGTAAGTGCCACAAAATTATTTATTTAAAAAAAGGGAGAGGTGCAAATGTTAGATAAAAATCTCTGCCTAATTTTTTGTAATGAAAGTCAAGAAATTTACCCGTTATCCTGCAAAATACAACAGCAGCATACAATAGTCCCGCCTCCTTTCTCAAGTTAGACTATAAAATTGAAGGCAATGTTATGAAATTGGGTTTGAGAACGACTTTGTTATGGAGGAAAATGATGAGTTATGGCAACAATTGAGATGTGAAGCAAAGAGTGATGTAGATGCAGAGCTCGGGGGAGAAGGCGACAATAGATTTTTTGATTTTTTTTTAATTTCCTATATATATATACTTTTATTCCCCCCCAGGAAAAATCACAATTTTCATTATTATGGTGATGAAAATTACATACTGTATAATTCAAAAACATTGAAATACCTCGAAACTTCATCTTCTTTGCAAACTTGAAGTATAAATCCCTAATAACATAGTCGTTGCACTTTGAAAGGCTAGCAAAGGTCAATTAGGGCTCCTTAGTTCACAAAAATCTTCGATCTAGCTGTATCTTGACTCCATTAAGCCCAAAATGCAAGGCATTGGTCTTGGCATTCTTTTGGTGGTTAAAATTACCTCTCTTTTCTCCAATTTTCTCAGTTCTAGACCTAACCCTAGAAGGTCACCTAGGGCATCAAGCGAAATATCTTGTAGCCATCACAAAACCCTTGAATTTTGGTCCACTACTGTGCTAGAGTTTGCTCGAGGTCCTCCAAGTTTGAAGCAAATTCGACGATGGAGTCTCAAAATGTAGCAAGCCCTAGCCACACGACCATATCTCTCCCTAGGTTGATTTGGGTTAGTGTCCTCACTTGGGTCATTAAATTTGTAGTTCAAAAGAAAATTTGTCCTTTGACCCTTTTCTCCTCCCTAAACTGGTCAAGCCCCTAGTATTAATCAACTGCATATCCTTGACCTAGTTTGGGTCCGCTTTGGCTCTTTTGCTGATTTCTATAGCATCAGAAAGTGTTCCAAGTCTCATTCTTGGTAGAGAGGCTTAGACATCAGTTATCCAGAGAACCCATAAATTGTTTGTGGAAATTCCACTCGGATATGACTTTATTAAAATAATTAATTATTTTAATGCAGACCCTAAGTATAAACTTAGGGAAATTAAATAATTAAAGAGTATTAATAAAGCAGAGTGTGAATCTTCTAGAAGACGAAGATCAAGTCATCTTTTAATCTGAGCCATTGATTAAAGATATAATCTTGGCCGTTGATTCATCAGCGAGAAGACTATAAGAAGAGACTTGAGGGCCATTTGGAAATCAAGCCGGGGACATTCTCAGTACTCGAAGGAAATCGATTCTGAAGCAAGAGAATTCAATTTCAGCTGGTGAGTTTGTAGAGGCTGGGTTGCAGAAGCAGGAGGAGGGAGGAGTCAGTTATCGGGAAGTAGAACTTGTTGAGAATTTAAGGGCTGGGGTTTAATTCAAATTCTCTTCTTGATAATTACTTGTGAGCTTGCTTATGTCTTCTTAGTTAATTCTTCATCAAGTCAATTATCAAAGTACTTATACAAAATAGATTTTGCTTGTAACTGAATATCTTGCAATGTGGTTAGGAAGGTAAATCTTTGATTTACCTTCCTTACCTTTTATCTTTAGGTCACTGTATTTTTCTATAAAACCAGAGACATCTTTATTGTATCCTTCCTGCACCTTACTGCACCAATCCTGTACCTTATTGCAATCTGCATGTTCAACAATCTATATATTTCAATTACTTCCACAATCCTTTTGTTGCTTCGGTAAACTATACTCTTAAGTTACTTCCGAAAACTATATCCTTAGCTCCTTCTTCCTTCAGATAAATTCGTATTCAAATTTGTCATTTGATCTGCTCCCTTTCAGCGTTGTCAACCTCAGATTTGTTCGTAAATATTCTTTCGCACTGTTATATCATTAGCACATCTCTTGTCTTTATATCGCACTATTATCTCTTATGTAACCCGTGTTTGTTCCTTGAGATATACGCATTAGCTCATAGCCAAATCCGTAAATCTGATACTGTGCAATTAGTTACCCTTCTTTCCATGCTATTGACTGCAGACTTCACCGTTATTCTATTCTTTCTCCAATGCTGTCCACCTCAGAGTTGACCGCAATCTTGTTGTAACACACAGTCTCTGCAGTGATGTACGCATTCCAATTTCCGTCTTTGCTGTGGTGTTCGTAATTACCTAACTCGATCTCTGCTGTGTTGTCCGCAATTCACTTACAGTGTCGACTGTGGCATCCGCAATGTCTTTATATATATATACTCTATCTCAGACTTATCCGGAATCCACATTCAATTGTATGCTCTTCACGTAGCTTATTTTTTTATCTGATCCGCAAACTGGACTTATATATAGTGGTACCTATTTCTTCATTTAGGCCGACCACATAACATATATTTTAGGCCGACATGAAAAAAAACCGACTTCTTATTCATTATTAACCATATTTATCATATATATTTTCCAGCGATTAATGGTGGCAATTCCCTTCATATGCATGACTCTAATTACATCGTCAAATATGAAGACCAACCTAGTTACACTTTTCAACACTCCCTCTTAACTAGGGAGGTATTCATACAGGTACATGGTTACTTTCAAACTGAAGAATATCATAAGAAAAATCAGATTGGTAATCACATCGGTATAGCATTATTTCAACCAGCATTGTACTAGTGAAAGGGCCTTGACTAACATCCCCATCTCTTCAACAAGACAATGGGATTCAATGCTGGCGAGACACATGACTTATAGACACCTTTGTCATTGTCTCTCCAAGGTACATACTCCACCTGGTTGTTCCCAAAGTATGACCTTCCTAGACTATTCTTCTCTTGGGTAGCTAGCCCTCAAAGAATATCGATCCCCGACTACTCTTATCTTGAATGCCCGATCACATTCTCAAAGAGTATCGAATGCCAGATGATTACCCAATCCTCCATTCTGTCTTCCCAAGACCAGAATGATGTGTCTATCTCTCCCTCCTAGGCAAGACCTATTCCACAAGGGAATGTACTCATTCTTATACAAAGAATGTACCTAAGCTCATCCTTAGGAATTACCAAGTTTCTTCCAAGTAAGAAACTTACCATCAGGCTCCCTCTTAACCAAGGACCTCCAGCAGCAATGGTGAGACACCCAACTGCTCATGAAGAATTCCTGTCCTTGATGTCATGGATTTCAATATTGAGGAATCTCCATCTTTTAGCTTCATAGTGCTATGATAATCCATCATCTTTTAGTCAAGTTAGTTATCAGAAAGTAATTCAACAGACTTCCCATCTGGTTCACTTGTTATGCCATGTTGCTTTTCTTAGAATCATCTCAAGGATCATACATCCTTTCTTATGATTAGTAGTCATGCACAAGTTCATCTAGATAAGTATATGCATATGAATTTTTAGAACAAAAGTTACCTTAGTGATGATCTTTCACCATGACATCTTCCTGTAGGCATCGACATCCTTCATACAGACACATCTCCTAATGATATGTTTTCCCAAGGGTCTTCTTCTTTACCAGACTTCCGTCAGTGTCGACATATCTTCCCAGGAGATCTCCTAGTCACATCTTCTTGGCCTCTGGATGATAACTGCCTCTTGACATGATTGCAGTTCATGATCTCTTCCTCTCTACACATTTTTTTTTTTTTTATTCCCAGGAACTTACAACTTTTCTAGTTTCTTGTTCATATACAACCACCTCATATTCCATGAGGACATATTATGTTGATTTCATCTGTCCGTGCACTGAGAGATACTCCTCCATAGATCATACTTCTAAATACAGAAGTTCATTACCTGCAACCATATGACGTGACTTCACAACAACCAAAGTTAGCATATAAATATATAAATACCTCATACCCTTTTTCCCTTGAGTCATCTTGTAGTAATTTCTCAAGAATGAAGAGCTTTATTCTTTTGTCATGCTCCATCAATATCCCAAAGATCTGTTTTCATGATGACCCTTGCTCTTGATGACTGCTTTCCATTAGTAATGTTATCATAGAGGTTTTCCCGGAGCTGATTCACCTAGAGTTCATACCATACTTTCATCAAGATGTTGCACTGCTTCCTATCATATAACCAACAGAAATTACATAAAGAAGAAGATGATCTCAATTGTAGTGTAGATCCCTTGCTTCTTCTTTCTTAGATTTTTTTGGAATCAGGTTCTTCCGTTTCTTCAAATGTTTGAGTCTTTTATACTTTCATAGAATAGTTCTTTTAGCTTATCATGTATTCTCTTGGTGTCTTCAATTCTTCATAGACAGAGGGATGTAAGGACTTTGACTGGTTCCGTAAGAATCCTTTGAGCCCTTCTATCCCTTTCCATATATTCAGATAAATCTTGACCTTTATAGACTTTCCATGACTTTACTTTCTTCGAGGACTGTGACCATCCTTCTTATGTAGGGATTCTTGGTAGCCCAACCAGCTCATAGATCTCCCTGCAAAAACAAAGTCATTTAACCAAATTTGATTATAGAATGAAAAATACTTACTTGATTTCCTTGGTACCTTGGACTATCACTTAAGATCCCTTGAATTTTTATTTATTTTTATTTTTTCATAGGGCAGGCTTTGGATTGTGATGACACAGTTCATTAGAATCCTTTATACTTCGGTTCTGTTCATAGTGATATTATCCATCATCCCAATCTTCGTTGTTGTAGAAGGAGTGGCCTAGTTCTTTAGTGATGAGACTAAAGATAGCCCAAACTATGATGATCAGGATATCAGTATGATTCTGCATTCGATACTTTAATATTGTGATGATACCCAAACAAATGATGATTTAATTCTAAGATCCTGGTTTTCTAAGTATCTTTACTGAAATCCGCATTCTATCTTAGAATGGTGTTCGAGAATATCACTGAAGCATGTCTTTGTGGTTATCCGAAATTATTTCTGCAATTTAAGTCGAGCTTCTGTGGTGACATCGAAACCTTTTCACTATTATAGCAGCGAAGCCTTCTTACTGTGATGAACCCTTATCACTGTATGTGATACATCACCAAAATCCTATCCTTAATCTCTACTTGTAACTTTTCTGAAATATTCACACTTGTCTTATTGAAATGCGTCATTGAACATCAATGCCTTTACCATGAACCAAGACAATTCGAACTTCTTCACAGTGATTGACTTTCTTATTGAACTTGCATAGCTGATATAACTTTATCACCGGTTTACTGAAATGAAATCAGTCCATCAAGATGCCTTTGAAACCTTTTGATTTGAACTTCAATACAAATGCGCTGGACTGATCTTCAAATTGCCTTCGATCATGACCATAGCTCTGATACCATGTTGAGAATTTAAGGGCTGAGGTTTAATTAAAATTATCTTCTTGATAATTACTGGTGAGCTTGCTTATGTCTTCTTAGTTAATTCTTCATCAAGTCAATTATCAAAGTACTTATACAAAATAGATTTTGCTTGTAACTGAATATCTTGCAATGTGGTTAGGAAGGTAAATCTCTGATTTACCTTCCTTACCTTTTATCTTTAGGTCACTATATTTGTCTATAAAACCAGAGACATCTTTATTGTATCCTTCCTGCACCTTACTGCACCAATCCTGTACCTTATTGCAATCTGTATGTTCAACAATCTATATATTTCAATTACTTCCACAATCCTTCAATTGCTTCCGTAAACTATACTCTTAAGTTACTTCCGAAAACTATATCCTTAGCTCCTTCTTCCTTCAGATAAATTCGTATTCAAATTTGTCATTTGATGTGCTCCCTTTCAGCTTTGTCAACCTCAGATTCGTCCGCAAATATTCTTCCGCACTGTTATATCATTAGCACATCTCTTGTCTTTATATCGCACTATTATCTCTTATGTAACCCGTGTTTGTTCCTTGAGATATACGCATTAGCTCATAGCCAAATCCGCAAATCTGATACCTCGCAATTAGTTACCCTTCTTTCCATGCTATTGACCGCAGACTTCATCGTTATTCTATTCTTTCTCCAACGCTGTCCACCTCAGACTTGACCGCAATCTTGTTGTAACACACAGTCTCTGCAGTGATGTACGAATTCCGATTTCCGTCTTTGCTGTGGTGTTCGTAATTACCTAACTCGGTCTCTGCTGTGTTGTCCGCAATTCACTTACGGTGTCGACTGTGGCATCTGCAATGTCTTTATATATATATATATATATATATATATACTCTATCTTAGACTTATCCGAAATCCGCATTCAATTGTATGCTCTCCACGTAGCTTATTTTTTTATCTGATCTGCAAACTGGACTTATATATAGTGGTACCTATTTCTTCATTTAGGCCAACATGAAAAAAACCAACTTCTTGTTGATTATTAACCATATTTATCATATATATTTTCCAGTGATTGATGGTGGCAATTCCCTTCATATACATGACTCTAATTACTTCGTTAAATATGAAGACCGACCTAGTTACACTTTTCAACAGAACTCAGGAGGGTGAAGGGAAGGGTGAGCTGATCAGTAGCAAGAACCCCTCCACGCAGAATCATGCAGTCCAGAGAGGGACTGCGCAAAACATTCACGCTAGATGACGCAAAGGGTGAAGGAAGTCACCTTGAGGGTCATAAAATTGTCTGGAAGGTCTAGATAATTCAGCAAGGTGGTTGCTAATTTTTCTCTGCTCATCAGACTCTTGTAGATGTAATTTACATTTCTGAAGATAAATATAAAACCCTCATCTGCTGCACCGGTTTTCCCACATTGGGTTTTTCCGGGGACAATTGTCCAAAAACATCTGTGTTCATGTGGTTATTTCTATTGTGCTATTGGTGTAAATTATCTTTCTGTTCTTGTGCTCTTAACAATAGTGAAGATCTGCAAATGCATTTATTTCAGAATTTACTAAAGCATCTGTAAATAACTTATCTCATAAGTAGGAGAAATAAACCAAGTATTGCAGAAATATTTTCCTCTTGTGAAAATTTCACATGGTATCAGAGCAAAGGGCTAAAAACAGGAAGGGAGGATCTGCCATGGACTAAAGGAAGGGTTCACGCAGTCAAAGGGACTCACGCAGTCCTCTAGAGCACGCAGAAATGCAGAGAGAACACGACATGACGGTGTTGGTATCCAAACTAGAGGAGGATCTTGCCTGTGTGTCAAGCACAGCTCCTCCAGGTGTTTGGTATATTGACAATGGAGCATCTGCACATATGACGAGTGTTCGAGAATGTTTTTCGAGCTATCAAGAAGCGCAGATGAATTTCCA
Source organism: Pinus albicaulis (assembly GCA_034641835.2). NCBI lineage: Eukaryota > Viridiplantae > Streptophyta > Pinopsida > Pinales > Pinaceae > Pinus > Pinus albicaulis. The sequence goes on from CM076572.1 coordinate 86,730,650, forward strand.
AATAACTATGGGAAATAAGGCAAAATGTACCCCAATCGAGAGAGGTACCGTAACATTTCAGATGTAGGATGGCAACAAGATTCGAGCCACAAATGTTCTGCATGTACCAGGGTTGGGGATGAATTTACTCTTGGTGTCTCAATTTCAGAACAAGGGCTATGACGTATACTTTATTCAAGATAAGGTGTATGTGAAACACCCTAACTGGAGCAAAAAGGCACAAATCAGAGTAAGGAGTCACAACTTGAATCTCCAACTTGAATCTCCAGTGGCCGTGATTGGCAGTTCAGACGACAGAGATCTGAATGAGTTATGGCACAGAAGGATGGGGCATCTACATCATGGAGCCTTGGGGACTTGCAAAATTACTGTCATAGGGGCTCCTTAACTTAGCGCAAAGAAAGATGAAGTTTGCAGGGGATGCGTACTAGGGAAGTACGCTAAGGCAACATTTCCAAGAAGAAGCAAGAGAGCCAAAGGTGTATTAGAGTTAATACACTCTGACATTTGCGGTCTGATGTCCACAACAACTCTCAGTGGGGCAAAGTATTTTGCCACCTTCATTGATGATTATTCCAGGAAAACTTGGATTTATTTTCTGAAAACCAAAGATGAATTCTTTAATCGGTTTAAAGATTTCAAAGCATTGGTGTAGAACTCTGCAGGAAAGAAGATCAAGAAGTTGAGGTCAGACAACGGTGGAGAATATATTGATAAAGACTTCACCAATTTCTGTGCACAGGAAGGCATCAAGAGAGAGTGGACAACTCCTTACAATCCAGAACAAAATGGAGTTGCAGAACGGAAGAATTGGGCCATAATAGAAGCTACAAGTGCAATGTTGTACGACCAGGAGATGCCCAAATTCTTATGGGCAGAAGCCTGCAACGCAACAGTTTATATTCAGAACAGAGTTTCCAATAGAGCTTTGGGGAAGGTTACTCCCGAAAGTGTGTTCACAGGCAGCAAGCCAGAAGTGAGCCACATCAGGATATTCGACAACATAGCATATGCCACGTTCTAGAGGAAAAGAGGAAGAGGCTGGATCAAATTGCAGAAAAGGGTTTTCTGATGGGCTACAGTGAGAATGCAAAGGCATACCGCATCTATATTCCAGAGAGCAGGAAAGTTGTGGTAAGAAGGGATGTAAAATTTCTGGAGGAGAAAGCCTTTAGGAAATCTCGAGAGATGGCCACAGATACGCAGATTGAGGAAGATCCATTGGTACAGCCTCAACGACCTATGGAGGAGAGTTCCAATGCCTCTCCAAGGCACAATATTTTTGAGGGAAGCTCCTCCGACGAAGAACAGGAGGAAGAACAGGTGAGACCGCCCACCACTGATGGGAGACCGAGCAGAGAACTCCAACAAATTCTTAGAGATGCAGAAGGATTTGTTGGAGTACCTAGAGAAGGGAAGAGGATAAGGAAACAACCTGCCAGATATCAGGCATTGGTAGCTCAGGTTGGAGAGCCTTCTACCTTTCAGGAAGCAGCTCAGCATCAGGTATGGGTAGATGACATGGTGGAGTATAGCTCCATCATGACAAATGATGTCTGGGAAGTAGTCCCTAGATCACAGGACAAATTTGTTGTAGGATCTAGATGGATCTACAAGATCAAATATGCTGCAGATGGCAGCATAGAGAAATTCAAGGCAAGATTTGTAGCAAAGGGGTATGCCCAGAAAGAAGGCATTGACTATGAAGAAACCTCTGCTCCAGTAGCACGATACACTTCTATCAGATCCATCATCTCTCTGGTAGCACAAATGGGATGGGAGATTCACCAGATGGATGTCAAGACTGCGTTCTTGAACGATGTGATGGAGGAGGAAGTGTACATAAAGCAGGCAGAGGGCTTCGAGACACATGAGCATAAGACTCATGTTTGCAGACTCAAGAAAGCCTTGTATGTCTTAAAACAAGCCCTAGGGCATGGTATGGTCGGATTGATGGCTACTTGCAGAAGATGGGGTTCGTCAAGAGTGACGCAGATCCCAACTTATACTACTTAAGAGTAGGAGATGAGCCGCTTATTCTTGTTCTGTATGTGGATGACCTGTTTTTGACTGGGTCATCCAAGCTCATCAAAGACTGCAAGGAGAATCTGGCAACAAAATTCGACATGAAGGACCTAGGGCAGATGCACGATTTTCTTGGTTTAGAAGTTTGGCAGCAGGAAGGGGAAATCTTCCTAGGACAAGGAAGATACACGACAGAAATTCGGAAGAGATTTTAGATGGAAGACTGTAGACCCATGGCCTTGCCAATGATTACTAATTGGAAGAAGATAGACAGATCAGAGGATGATGAGGCTGATCCCACATTGTACAGACAGCTCATTGGGTCATTGATGTATCTGGTCAACACGAGACTAGACATTTGTTATGCAGTGAATACCCTCAGTCAGTTCATGGTCGAACCAAGGAGGGCTCACTAGGCAGCAACCAAACATGTTCTCAGATACTTGAGAGGGACAATCGAGTATGGGCTAAAGTACACCAAGGGAAATGAGATCTAGTTGAGTGGGTTCACAGATGCAAACTAGGCTGGAAGCACAGTAGATCGGAAAAGTACCAATGGGTACTGTTTCAGTCTCGGATCAGGAATGACCTCCTGGTGCAATAGGAAACAAAAGTCCGTAGCACTGAGCTTAGCCGAGGCAGAGTACATGGCAGCAAGCACAACTTCATGCGAGGCCATATGGCTTCGGAAATTGCTCTTGATTTTACTCAAGAAGTGGATAGAATCGACTGGGATTATGTGCGATAATCAGAGTTGCATTAAGCTCTCTGAAAATCCTGTGTTTCATGACCGATCGAAGCACATTGACATTCGGTGTCACTTTATCAAGGACTATGTCCAGAGGGGAGCAGTATAGTTGCGATACACTCCTACAAGTGAACAAGTGGCAGATATGCTCACAAAGGCTCTAAGAAAGATCAAGTTCACTTACTTCAGAGAGAAGATGGGGATGGTCGAGAACCCCTTCCACTAGAGGAAAGGGTGGTCTTCAGAAGAAGAGGGAGCTGCAGTACGAATGTTGCAGTGACAGGGCAGCAGTACAGGAAGTAGCAGCGCAGAGATGAGGGGCAACAGCTGGGACATCCTCAGCGCAACAGATGATGTAGAGTCAGAGCAGTACAATGGTATCTTGCTTAAACACTTTCCTCGCTAAGAGGGAGTGTTGATTTCTATAGCATAAGAAAGTGTTCTAAGTCTCATTCTTGGTAGAGAGGCTTAGACATCAGTTATCCAGAGAACCCAAAAATCGTTTGTGGAAATTCCACTCGGATATGAATTTATTAAAATAATTAATTATTTTAATGCAGACCCTAAGCATAAACTTAGGGAAATTAAATAATTAAAGGGTATTAGTAAAGTAGAGTGTGAATCTTCTAGAAGATGAAGATCAAGTCATCTTTTAATTTGAGCCATTAATTAAAGATATAATTTTGGCCGTTGATTCATCAGCGAAAAGACTATAAGAAGAGACTTGAGGGCCGTTTGGAAATCAAGCCGGGGACATTCTCAGTACTCGAAGGAAATTGATTCTGAAGTAAGAGAATTCGATTTCAGTGGGTGAGTTTGTAGAGGCTGGGTTGCAGAAGCAGAAGGAGGAGGGAGGAGTCAGTTATCGGGAAGCAGAACTCAGGAGGGTGAAGGGAAGGGTGAGATGATCAGCAGCAAGAACCCCTCCACGCAGAATCACGCAGTCCAGAGAGGGACTGCGCAAAACATTCACGCTAGATGACACAGAGGGTGAAGGAAGTCGCCCCAAGGGTCAGAAAATTCTCTGGAAGGTCTAGATAATTCAGCCAGGTGGTTGCTATTTTTTCTCTTCTCATCGGACTCCTGTAAATGTACTTTCCATTTCTGAAGATAAATATACAACCCTCATTTGCTGCACCGGTTTTCCCACATTGGGTTTTTCCGGGGACAATTGTCCAAAAACCTCTGTGTTCATGTGGTTATTTCTATTGTGCTATTGGTGTAAATTATCTCTCTGTTCTTATGCTCTTAACAATAGGGAAGATCTGCAAATGTGTTTATTGCAGAATTTACTGAAGCATCTGTAAATAACTTATCTCATAAGTATGAGAAATAAACCAAGTATTGCAGAAATATTTTCCTCTTGTGAAAATTTCACATCTTTGTGGTCCCACAACTTTACAACTCAAATTCCACAAGGATCGCATAGAAGCCATTTATTCACAAGGATTCTTAGACTACGAAGCCTCTTGTCAAGAGACATTCCCCAAATCTAGGTATAAGTATCCTCTTAGCCCTTCCTAGAGAGCCCATCACCTTACTTCTTTAGCAAGTAAGCCATCTAATTGAGTCTCTCTTTTGAATAGGCTCCAGGAATCATCCTCCATCCCTTTGTTGATCTATTCACCCTTGTGATTCCTCTTATACCGGGTCTCCTCCCATCAGTGAAAGTCCATAAAGAGCAGGGAGCCTTAGTTGAGGTGACAGTTGGCTATCGCTCCATTGTTGCCCCTTGACTTAGTAGTTGCTCTATAGGATCCCCTCCTAGGACCCTTACTAGTTTGAGTGGTAACAGGCCTAACGTCAGGATGGAGAATCTCCAAACAACTTTAGTGGTTAAAAACCTTAATTCACAACAACAACAAATTCGATGAAGAAATGATGGCCAAAGGACAAGATCAAAGAATGTGACTCTAATACTAATGTAACAAACCAAGTATTGGAAAATCAAGAAACTTGTAGATTATAGATTATTTTTGCTAACTTGATAATTAGTTGTGATATTTGTTGGCCTTTTATTATCTATGAGATCTTGTTCCTCAAGCAATTACCAAAACAATCAAGATCACAAGAAGACAAAGGACACAAGATATAGGCTCCAATCTAGGGCAAAACTCCTCCAAGGGGAAAACACGGAAATAATGCTTTTCTTCTTATAGAATCATCTTACAACGAGACTTCCAAGACCAAAAGACCAAATCCCAGAATCCTCCCAAGCACCAAGTCAACCCACCAATAAGATCTTCTTCAAGGCAGCTTTAAAATTCCAGCCTTGTAGCTTCACTTCAGAATTTCAGCCTTGCAATTTCAGCCACCCGCAACTCGCAGCTACACAAAAAACCAAGCAGTTTCACACGTGTGGACAGAGAGAGAGATTATCCCAAGTGACTTCAACTTTGACTTCTTTTCTTCGTCTTCCTTGCTCTTTCTCCTTCTTCACTATTGCAGATCAAACTTGAGATGAGTGAGTCTCCAAATGAGTTGGGCTCCTTCTATTTATTGCCTTATTCAGGGGTCGAATAGTCCTCCTTTAGGTTGACTTCATCTTGCCTGGGTTGACTTGGTCTTGGAGGAATAAATGGATTTTCTTAACTCAAAATAATTTTTTTTCTTTGTTACAAAGGGTCTAGATAGGACTATAATAATACATGACATAAATTCTTCTTTGTCCTAGATGTTGAAAAATGTGTAACTAGGTTTGGTCTTCATAAATATGAAATGTACTTTTGATTCTTCTATATTGTAAAATGAAAGAAAAATTATTATTGTTATTTTTGTAGCATGGGTTTCATGCTCAAGGTCTTTTATTTTAGAGGTCAAGCACCCATTGAGTGCTTCTAGGGTTTGTCCTAGGGTCAAGAAGTCAAAAGAGTCATTGTCATATGAAGAAGACCCCATCGAGCACATTGTGTGAAAATTTATGAATCTTTACAACAGAAATATGATTTACATTACCTACTTGTTTTCGTTAATTTAACAAGTTATTTTCTGAATACATCAAGAAAATATTAATGTAAATACACTTAAGCTTACACAAATATACAGATCAAGTACTGAAAAATAAATGAAGCATTCAGACAAAGGACACTTATTTTCGGACAATTGTCCCTGGAAAAACCTAATGCGGGAAAATTGGTGCAACAATTCTGAGGGTTTATATTATTATGCAGATTTCTGAATACAATCTAGGGTGCCAAATCCGGCTCACCCAATAGAGAAAGTCCTCGGTAGAAGTACCTCTTCTGGAAACATATATTTTGGCTGATACAACAGCAAAATGAAGAAACCCCAAGGTGACTGTGCTGTCCCCAGTGTTGCGCAACGATGGCTGCAACAAGCTATGTGCTGAGACTGTGTCACCTCCTCTACTAGCCGCGTCACCCTCCTCGTGAGACTTCTTAGCTCAAAAATCGATCTGCCTCACAGAAACCCCAACGCAGCTGTTCAAGTGACTGTGTCACCCCCCTCTGGCTCTACGCCACATTCTCAAGGGCTGCGTTGTCTCTCCTGGTGCTGATCTGCCTCTCTGCACTTGTATTCTTGGCCTTGGACTGAAGTCTCCTTGTCGAACTGCCCCTCACTGCACTGAATTACTCAGATCTGATCTTCGTCCGTGCACTGCTCTGTCAGAAGAATTCGATCTATAAATTCAGTCTGTGTGTGTGTTCTCCAACTGACCCTCAAGTGATTGCGTCACCCCCTCTGGCTCTGCGTCACCCTACTGGCTCTGCATGAGCCCTGTTGGTTCCACGTCACCCACTCAAGGGCTACGCTGTCTCTCCTGGTGCTAATTTGCCTCTTTGCACTTGTATTCTCGGACTTGGACTGAAGTCCCGCTGTTGAACCGCCCTTCACTGCACTGAATTACTCAGATATGATCTTCGTCCAAGCACTGCTCCATCAGAAGAATTCGATCTCTAAATTTAGTCTCCATGTGTGTTCTCTAATTGACGCTCAAGCCTTCCTTTATACTTTTCATATTGATGAATCAACGATCGTGATATAATCTCTAATCGACGACTAAGATTAGAAAATATTTGATCTTCGTCACTTAGAATATTCTCACCCACATGTTTAAATTATTTCACTTTAATTATTTAAATTCCCTAAGTTTTAACTTAGGCTCCATTTAAAATAATTAATTATTTGAATAACTTAAGTTCTAGGTGGGATTTCTCCAAACGATTTCTGGGTCTTGGAGATCTCATGTGTTTGAGCCCCTCCACAGAGTTTCAGAGCTAGAGCACATCTGATGCTACCCAAAAACCAACACTCCCTCTTAGCGAGGAATGTGTTCTAGCAATACTTCTTCACCAGAAGCATCACCCTGATCCACGAAATTGGTCCTTTGCGCTGCTGATGGTCGGCTGCTGCCCCTCATCCACTGCGCTGCTGCCTTCTGTACTACTGCCCATGACACTGGCTCTTTTCACTGCCTCATTTGTACTGCAACTCCTCTCAGATGTTGCATCATGCTGCCCATAGCACTGCATCTGCTAACTGTTGCATTGCAACTCAGTTGCTGAGAGTTAAGCAACTGAAAAACCATCCCAAAATCCAGACATACAAGTCAGTCTGGATGCATCTTGATGGTGGAGCTCCCTCTGCTTCTAATCTGTGCTGATCCTCTGATGCTCTGCGTTGGTGTTGCTCTGCACTGTGTAAGTGCTGCTTTGCACTGCGCTGCACCTCTGTGCATTGTGCTGCTACTGGTGTATTTGTGCTACTTCAGTCTTCAGCGTTCTAGCTCTGCCAATGTTGCTCCATCATCTCGTGCATCAACTGATTGTCGTCATTCTGATACTATCATTAAGGGCTCACGTAGCCGTATGTGATCCAAGAGTTTGGGCACCTCAAGGATCTTGACCTATCACTGAAGTTCAAAGAACTACAAATCAATGTCGCCCCACCTCTTCTCTCGAGGCACATGAGCACTCATGGCACAATCATCATCATCCCCATCATCATCCTTCGCTGCAGTAGCCTTTGAGTCAGATTCTTTTTTGCCCTTCCTCTTCTAAGGGCATTGTGTGGCGAAATGTCCCAATTCTCCACAGTTGAAGCATCTGACCTTCAAGAGGGCCTTCTTTGCTACCCATGCTGTCACTTAGATGTGAGAGCCACATCTTCCTCTTCCTCCTTGATTTTGATCCCCATGCTACTGCTTCCGGCCTTGGTGAACCTTTTGTTCACTTCCTGTCGAAGAACTGCCCACATATCCTCCCAGTTTGGAAGAGCGACCTTGCCCAAAATACCTTGGACAAAGTTCCCCCAGACTTCATAGACTGCATTCAGGGTAGTCCTAACCATAAGACCATCATCTGGTGTAGCCCCTACAGAAGCTAGTTCATCTCGGATCGCTTGCAATCTGATAAGGAAGTGGTCTATCTCTTCTCCCTTTTGCATCTGAAACAGTCTCATTTGATTCTCAAGCAACATCTTCCGCTGAACGAATGTTCGATCTGCCGTGTTCTTCTCAACAATATGTGGGATTAAATGATCTTTGAGTTCGTTCATGATCATGCGTTTTGCCTTCGCTTGAGCCTCTTCGACTTCTTGAGAGGATCAACATCAATAGGGACAACAAATACATTCAAGACATGATCGTTGATGCAATGTTCATCCAAAACTGACAGGATCCTGACCTTCCAGATGACAAAGTTGGATGCTCAATCCAACCTGTTCTGATCCCTCAGTCCATGTGTGGCTATCCCTGCTCAATAGGAAAATGTCGAACTGGTTCTCTTCTCCCTCTTTTGTTGCTGCCCCAGCAAAAATTCGGATCTGGGTTTCTTTGGCGCTAGAAACCCTCTAAAGAACAAGCTCTCTGAAAATCGATTTCCTTTACGGAAATCCTTCTACCAACTGATGTCAAAACACTCCTCTTCGATCACTCTTTGTTGCTAATTAGCGTTGGATCTAGACTTCTTGGCAAGAAGTCTTTTGAGGAATTGCTTCGCTCTATTTTGCCACTGCCCCACTAGACATTGTTCTCCACCAACATAAACAATGTCCCACCAGCAACTGCAGAATAAAATCGAACTGCACTTCCAGCCATGACAACCGGAAAATTTGAGGCTCGAAACCTCTGCGCTAGCCCAGAAAACACTGTGCTGCCTTTGTTGCAGCTACAACGTCACCCTAGCTGGCTGATGCAGGCTTTGCGTGAGCCCCTCTGGTGTCTGCTTCACCCCTTGCTGTGTCTCTTTCTAGTTCAACGTTATCACTCGGGTTAACTCCCTTCCTGCAACAAATTTTTCTTCGTCCTTTCACTGATGGCTTCAACTCTACTTGATCTACAACTTGGCTCTGATACCATGTGAAAATTTCTGAATCTTTACAACATAAATTGCACTGTAGAAATCTGATTTACATTACCTACTTGTTTTCCTTAATTTAACAAGTTATTTTCTGAATACATCAAGAAATGTTAATGTAAATACACTACAACCTACACAACTCTACAGATCAAGTACTGAAAAATAAATGAAGCATCCAGACAAAAGACACTTATTTTCAGACAAATGTCCCCGGAAAAGCCCAATGCGGCAAAACTGGTGCAATAGTTTTGAGGGTTTATATTATTATGCAGATTTCTGAATACAATCTAGGGTGCCAAATTTGGCTCACCCAACAGAGAAAATCCTCAGCAGAAGTACCTCTATCCGGAGACAGATATTTCGGCTAATCCAACAGCAAAATGAAGAAACCCCAAGGTGACTGCGCTATCCCCAGTGCTGTGCAGCAATGGTTGCAACAAGCTTTGCGTTGAGACTGCGTCACCTCATCTAGTGGTTGCGTCACCCTCCTTGTGAGCCTTCTCGGCTCAGAAATCGATTTGCTGGATGGCTGGTCGATCTGCCTCATAGAAACCCCAACGCAGCTGCTCAAGTGACTGCGTCACTCCCCTTTGGCTATGCGTCACACTTCTGGCTTTGCGTGAGCCCTTCTGGCTCTGCGTCACCCTCTGAAGGGCTACGCTCTCTCTCCTGGTGCTGATCTGCCTCTATGCACTTATATTCTCGGCCTTGGACTGAAGTCCCGCTGCCGCACTGCCCATCACTGCACTGAATTACTTAGATCTGATCTTCGTCTGAGCACTGCTCCGTTAGAAGAATTCGATTTCTAAATTCAGTCTTTGTGTGTGTTCTCCAACTGACCCTCAAGCCTTCCTTTATACTTTTCTTGTTGATGAATCAACAACCAAGATGTAATCTCTAATTGACGATTAAGATTAGAAAAGTCTTGATCTTCGTCACTTAGAACATTCTCACCCATATGTTTAAATTAATTCACTTTAATTATTTAAATTCCCTAAGTTTTAACTTAGGCTCCATTTAAAATAATTAATTATTTGAATATCTTAAGTTCTAGTTGGAATTTCTCCAAACGATTTTTGGGTCTTGGAGATCTCATGTGTTCGAGCCCCTCCACAAAGTTTCAGAGCTAGAGCATATCTGATGCTACCCAAAAATCAACACATTGTAAGTTGTAAATAAAATTATTTTTGTATTTAAAAGTTTCAAAATACCCTCCATACCAAAATCGGCTTGGCAGCGAAGAAGTCGGCCTGAACTAGGGCATTTCGTCCACCTTGAAAGCCTATATATAGGAGGGAACTCGACCTCCTATGGAAATCAATCATTCTCTCATCATTCAAGTGAAGGAGAAGAAGAAGAAGGCAAGCGAAGAAGGAAGAAGGACGAAGACAATTGTTTGGGTTATTTCTCTCTCTTTTCACACGTGCTAAGGAAGGAGGCTAGGGTTTTGTTGCTGCAAGATCAAACTTGGAGAAATTGCAGAAAGAAGGTCTATTAGGTCATCCTCAAGCCCTAGAAGAAGGAGAAACTCAAGTGAAGGTCAAAGGAAGCCTTGGAAGCCCTAGATTTTTTCACATGTGTGAAGGCAACAACTATTGCAGGGGCCGAAAATTTCAGACCTGCAATAGAGGCAAAATTTCTATATCTGGGGGTCGAAGTTGTGTTCCTGGAAGATATTTGACTGGGTTTGACTTGGACAAAGGGAGCACATCATCAAGAAGGTTGGACTTGGTCTTGGAAGGGTATTGGTCTTGGTCTAGAGGTCTTGTAATTCGTCATTTGAAGAATCTATATGAAGAGAAGAGATTTGTGGTTTTTCCTCTCAAGTGGAGAGGTTTTGACCCTGACTTGCAGCGTACATCCTGTATTCCTGTGTAGTATTGATCTTCTTGTTTTGGTAGCTATTTGATGATAAGAATAGCATAATAATAAGGGAAGAAGCTAATAACTAAGAAAAAGTAAAAAGACATCACAAGCAATTATCATGTTTAAGAGAAACCATCCTAACTATAGCCCTATAGATTTCTCAACATGGTATTAGAGCTAAGGTTGGCTAAGGGCATGATGAAGATCACTACATCCTTGAAGAAGTCTTTGAAGAAGTGTTCTATGGTAGCAAGTCATCTCATGAAAGGTATCAAGCTATGTTCCACGAAACTTCTAGGAACCTGGCGTTTCGGGCTGTACCTGTACACAAAACTCCAAAACTTGGCCGAAACTCGACCATCATGTAATCATCTATGAGAGTTAATATAGGCTTGGTTTCCCTTCTAAATTGTCATCAATGGGTCTTATTCCCTTTTTTCTTGCAAGATAATGTGTTGTATGTATATATATATATATATATGATGTTTCGGCCTATGTTTCCATTTTTGGGAGGTGACGTTTCTAAATGTACCCATTTCGGAAACTCCGAAACGTTTCGGTGCTTCGTGCAACTTAGGTATCAAGGCGTTGTGGAATCTCCTATTATCCATCAAGAATAGTATGACCCAGTCTTCTATAAAGGACGGAGGGTTATTCTCAACACATTTGAAGATGAGAATATTTGGGTAATCGACAGTGGAGTATCAAGACATATGACAGGAGAGCACAAGAACTAAAGACCTTATCAAGAGGAAAATACTCTTACTCCCTTGATCTTGGTGACAAGAAGAGTTATCCTGTAAGAGGCGTTGGATCAACCTCGCTAGAGCTAGAGAATGGAGGAAATATTCATCTCAACAACATCTTATTTGTTCTAGGTTTGCAAAAGAATCTACTTTCTATTTCATGTCTAGAAGATAAGGGAGATAGAGTCGCTTTTATAGATGGAAAGGTTGTAGTATGGGATAAGACTCTAGCATCGAAAATGAAAAAGTCTTTGGGATTCGTGAAGGAAGACTCTATAGATTGCTAACTCCCCTCTCCCAAGCTTTGGTTCACATTGAAGTAAGTCCATGTGAACTTTGGCATAGAAGGTTTGGTCACCTTCACTACAAAATCTTACCAACTCTAAATTCAATGGTGAATGATATCCCTAAACTCAAGGAGATCATGAAGGAGTGTGCAAGGGATGTGTATTAGGTAAAAATGTCAAGAGACCATTTAGAAGCAGTGCTTCAAGGTCAAAAGAAATCCTAGATCTCATTCATTTTGATGTCTGTGGTCCTATGTCTACAAAGTCTATTGGAGGTCATCTATATTATGTAACGTTCATTGATGACCATTCAAGGAAAACTTGGATCTATTTGCTAAAATCCAAGGATGAAGAATTCAACAAATTTCAAGAATTCAAAGCTGAAGTAGAGAACCTTACGTAAAGGAGAATAAAGATTCTAAGATCCAATAATGGAGAATACTCTTCAAAGGAACTGATAACTTTCTGTAAGGTTGGGATTGAGAGGGAGATGATAGTCCCATATAATCCCGAACAAAATGGAGCTGTTGAACAAAAGAATCGATCTATTGAGGAAAGTGTAAGAGCCATGTTACATGATCAAGACTTGCCAAAATTTCTGTGGGGTGAAGCAACAATGACTGCTGTATATATTCAAAATCGAATTCCTCGCAGATCACTAGACAACATGACTCTTGAAGAAGCATTCACTGGGAAGAAACCAAGCATGGACCATCTCCGAATATTTGGTTGTCCTGTCTATATTCACATTTCGAAAGATAAGAGAAAGAAGTTGGATCCTACAAGCATGAAGGGAATATTTGCTGGCTATAGTAATACTTCAAAGGCATATAAGATCTACATAAAGGAAGGCCATCGAATTGAAGAAAGCCAAGATGTGATCTTTGATGAAAGTATTGCATTCAAGAAATGAAAGGATCTCCCTATTGACTCTGATGATGTAGAACTTCCAATATTTGAAGAAGAGTGGACAAGGGAGGAAGAAGATTAAAATCATGAAGAAATAGGTTCCTGTGAACCCGTGCAACAAGTCATCGTCCCTAAAACTAGAAAAATACCGAATTGTTTGAAGTCTACTTTCCTAGATGTCGAGGGACATGGAGTTGCCAAAGGCATATTTAGGGAAAGTAAGAAGAACAAAAGATATTTCGGATATGCAACCTATATGATGAAGTTAAAAGAAGAAGAACCATCTACCTTTGAAGAGTCTGTCAAACGTCAAGAATGGAAAGATGCCATGAATGAAGAGTATCAGTCAATAATGAAAAATGGAGTTAGGAGATCGTACCTAGGCCCAAAGACATATCTGTGGTAACTTCTAAGTGGCTCTACGAGATTAAACATGCAATAGATGGAAGTATGGATAAATATAAGGCAAGATTTGTGGCTAGGGGTTTCTCCAAACAGGAAGGCATCGATTATGGAGAGACATTTGCACCTACAACAAGGTATACAACTATATGTTCGTTGGTCTCTTTGGCAACATCGTTGGGATAGAACATCCATCAAATGGATGTGAAGACAACATTGCTGAATGGCACTATCGATGAAGAAGTCTATATAGAACAACCCTTGGGATTTGAAGTAAAATATAGAGAGACTTATTTTTACAGGTGGAAGAAGGAATTGTATGGCCTTAAGCAAGCACCAAGGGCATGGTATGCAAGGATTGATGCATACCAACAAAGATTGAGTTTCTCAAAGAGTTTTGCTGATTCAAATCTCTACATCAAGGTTGTGAAGGATGAGCCTATAATCATTCTTCTATATGTGGATGATCTTCTCATGATAGGTGTGGAAGGTTGTATTCAAGAGTGCAAGAAGCAACTGGCAACAAAATTCGACAAGAAGGATCTAGGGCTGATGCACTATTATTTGGGGTTGGAAGTTTGGCAAGGACCTGATGAGATTTATTTAGGTCAAGGAAAGTATGTGATGAAGATGCTGAAGAGGTTTGACTTGATGGATTGCAAACCTATGACAATCCCTATGATCACAAACTTAAAAAGGCTAAGAAGTTCTGAATCAAGCCCGATAAATCTGACAAGGTGTAGACAATTGATTGGCTCATTGATATATTTGGTAAATACTGGACCAAACATTTGTTTTGCCGTGAATGTTCTCAGTCAGTTCCAGGTAGAGCCCAAGCATAATCATTGGATAACAACCAAACATATACTGAGATATCTGCAAGGAACAATCCACTACTGCTTGAAGTATGATAAGAGGAATGACATCCACTTGATTGGATATACAGATTCCGACTGGGGAGGCAGTGAGATAGATGGGAGAAGCACTACTGGTAGATGTTTTAGTTTGGGATCCTCCATGATATCCTGGATGAGTAGAAAGCAAGAATCAGTTGCTTTGAGTAGTTCTTAGGCTGAATATATTGCAGCCTATGAAGTAAGCAAAGAAGTTGTCTGGTTGAGGAAGTTGTTGTCTGACTTGTTTGAAGGACCGATGAACCCTACAATGATACATTGTGACCACCAACTATGAAAGGTTGTCTGAAGACCCATTGTTTCATGGAAAGACAAAGCACATAAATAACAAGTATTAGTACATTTGAAAGTTGGTGCAGGATGGAGTGTTGTAGCTACGATATATCTCCATTGATGAACAGGTAGATGACATCTTGACAAAATCTTTTCCTAATAAGAAGCTTGTATATTTGAGAGACAAGCTTGGACTGGTTGATATATCCTCCCTGGTTGAGAGGGAGAGATAGACACATCATTCTTGTCTTCACTTCGTGAAGAAAGAATGGAGGATTGGGTATGCATCTGACATTCGATACTCTTTGAGGATGAGGTAGGGCATCCAAGGTAAGAGTAATCATAGAGGAAATTCCTTGAGGATGTGGTATTCCAAGATAGGAATTGTCCTGGAAGGACATACCCTGTGAACACCCGGGTGGGGTATGTGCCTTGAGAGACAATGATGATGGCATTTATCAGTCATTGGCGTCGCCAACATTGTGCTCTGATCTTGTGGAGAGATACAGTTGTTAGTCAAGGCCTTGCTATGTGACAATGTTGGTTGGTATGATGCTAGGAGATGGCTTACCAATCCGACTCTTCTTATGAGATCTCTTCAGTTTGAGAATGTCCATGCACCATTTATGAATACCTCCGTAGTTAAGAGGGAGCGTTGAAAAATGTGTAACTAGGTTCGATCTTCGTCAATATGAAATATACTTTTGATTCTTGTATATTGTAAAATGAAAGAAAAATTAATATTGTTATTTTTGTAGAATGGGTTTCAAGCTCCATGTATTTTATTTTAGAGGTCAAGCACCAATTGAGTGCTTCTAGTGCTTGTCCTAGGGTCAAGAAGTCAAAAGAGTCTTTGTCATATGAAGAAGACCCTATTGGGCACATTGTAACTTGTAAAAATAATTATTTTTGTATTTAGAAGTGTCAAAATGCCCTCTAAGTCCAAGTTGGCCTGGAAGCTAAGAAGTGGACCTCGACTAAGGCATTTCGTCCACCTTGGAAGCGTATGTATAGGAGGGAACTCAACCTCCTATGGACATCAATCATTCTCTCATCATTCAAACGAAGGCAAAGAAGAAGAAGGCGAACGAAGAAGGAAGAAAGACAAGTGTTTGGGTTATTTCTCTCTTTCTTTTAACAAATGTGAAGGAAGGAAGCCAGAGTTTTGTTGCTGCAAGATCGGACTTGGAGAAATTGGAGAAAGAAGGTCGAAGTAAGGTCTATTAGGTCATTCTCAAGCCTTAGAAGAAGGAGAAACTCAAGCGAAGGTCAAAGGAAGCGCATCGTCATGAAGGTCGGACTTGGACTTGGAAGGGTATTGGTTTAGGTTTAGAGGTCTTGGAATTCGTCATTTGAAGAATCTATAAGAAGAGGAGATTTGTGGGTTTTCCTCTCAGTGGAGAGGTTTTGGCTTTGGCTTGCAGCCTATATCCCGTGTTCCTGTGTACTATTGATCTTCTTGTTAGTTGTTTGATGATAAGTATAACATAATAATAAGAGAAGAAGCTAATAAGTTAGAAAAAGTAAAAAGACATCACAAACAATTATCAAGTTTAAGAGAAATCATCCTAACTATAGCTCTATAGATTTTTTAACACTAGAAAGATCTAGAAAGACCTAGAAGCACAAAGAACATGCTTTTGACCTAGACTTGAGCATGAAACCCATGCTTTGAATAAAATAAAACTCTTCTTGTTTCTTTATACAAAATATACAATGTCATGTTTACAAAAGGTATTTATGAAGACCAAACGTAGTTACAATTTCCAACCCTCCCTCTTAACTAGGGAGGTATTCATAATCCTATCATAAAGTAAAAGTAATCTCTATCTTGAAGCATTCTCATAAGAAGAGTCGGATTGATAAGCCATCTGTCAAACATCTATATCATAACCAACGTTGTCATTGAAGGCCTTAACTAGACAAGCTCTACTTGAGAGCATTATCCTGGGAGGCTTTCTTAGTCTGCAACTCTACCTCTAAGGAACATACCCCATCCGGATGTTCACTGGATATGTCCTTTTAGGATTATTTTTATCTTGGATTTCCAATCCTGAATCCTCAAAGAATATCGGTCCTCTTCGACTACTCTTATCTTGGAAGAGTATTGGTCTACAACTTCTTGCCTAGATTATATAATCCATAAGAAGTTTCAATCTTAGATGCTTATCCAATCCTCCAGACTCCATTCTTTCCTTATGGCCTTCAATAAGATTTACGGTTGTTAGTCCTGGTCTAGTGCATGACACATAAAGAGAAGAACTATCCAACATCACTCCCTCTCAATTAGGTAAGAGATCTCTACCAAACCAAGCTTGTCTCTCAAATACTCAAGCTTCTTGTTTGGTAACGATTTAATCAGAATATCTACTACCTATTCATCTATAGGTAAATAATGCAGTTCCATGACCCCATCCTATACCAGGCTTTTGATGTAGTGGTTCTTACTATTTATATGATTCTTCCTAGCATGAAACATCGAGTCTTCTGTCAATCTTATGCAACTTTCATTGTCACAATGTATACATGTAGGGCTAAGTAGTCCTTCAAATAAATCTGATAATAATTTCTCGACCCAAACAACTTCCCAACAGAGTTCACTTGTAGCAACATACTCGACTTCAACACTACTGAAAGCAACTGTATCCAACTTTCTGCTCATCCATGAGACCATGGAAGATCCTAAACTGAAGCATCCACCTGTTGTGCTTCTTCCATCTGTCTCACTGCCATCCCAATCAGAATTTGTATATCCCATGAGTTGGATCTCATTATTATTATACCGTAGACAATGATATAGGGTTCCATGCAAATATCTTAGGATTTGTTTGGATGCTATCCAATGGTCATGCTTTGACTTCATCTGAAATTGACTGAGGACATTTACTGCAAAACAAATGTTAGGTCTAGTATTCACCAACTACAGCAAGGACCCAATCAATTGTCTGTAGCAAGTCGGATCCTCCGAAATAGAATATGATCTCCTCAACTTCTTCAGATTGGTAATCATAGGAGTCGTCATAGGCTTGCTATCCATCATGCCAAATTTTTGTAGAATCTTGATCACATATTTTGCTTGACCAAGATATATTTCACGTGGCTTTTGCCAAACTTCTAGTCCTATGTGTTGTCGCACAAAATGTCAAGGCACCGCTACAACAGCTCAAATCGGGGGTTGTCACCCTGATCCCCAATCTCTCTATCTAAGCTGTCTCCTTGCAAGCTAAGGGAGGTAGATACACAAATGGGTCAACAAACAATCCTTTCCGAAAAGAAGGCAGAAGAGAACAAGAAGACATACATTCCAAAAGAAATCAAAACTAGGGTTGATGACACTAATGGTCACAGGATAGAGGAAAACGAAGATGTAAGTTCTCGTAGAGCACAAGAAAGAGAAAATAAAGAAAGAAAAGAGAGAAACAAACTTTATTATCAGGGGAATAAGAGACTATGGAAAGAATGAAAGCTCTTTCAATTTGACAAGGGACTTTTTGAGAGAGAAATTATAGTGGAGAGGGAAAACTTGTCAAGCAAGGAGGGTGGGAAAGATATATGAGGAAAGACCTCGACCTATAAAAGTCATCATGGCAAGTGTGCAAGAGAAACATCATCTCTTAAGCAAAAAGAAACTCTTGAAAGGCTCACACTTCTTCCTAGATTGAGATTTAACTAGCAAGCAACAAGAAGAGAGAAGAGAAGAGGTGGATAAAGTTAGAGCAGCAAGAAACGAAGGGAAAAGAGCATGGTTGTACAATGGTAAAGCAATTATTGCAGTGTTTGGGACTCATGGCAAAACAGGGCAGCAAGCTGACAATAAAGAAAAAACAGGTAATTCTATAATAGGGAGGAAAACAACAGGATCAACATGGATGAAAAGGGGTGAAGACTCAAATTCGAGTCTCGTGTGCCAAACCGCGTAGCAACCAAATCCTACCCAGGTCTACCTAAGTCTAGTTTGTTGGAACTGTAGAGGTTACCCTTGGAGGAGGGGACCTGGGATAAGGCCTATTGCAGAAGGTAGAGACATAATTTGTCTCACAGAAACTCATGAACATGATGGTTGCAAAACTCCTATGTTTGACAGTTATTTGAAGTTAGCAGTTTGGAACGAGGCAACAGAAAATGGCAAAGGGTACGGAGGAATACTGGTTTTAGTGAAAGAACAAGAAGGCCGTCACATTCAGTTAGTGAAAGAAGATACAAATAAATAATATTTATTGTTTAAAATAACAGAAAATGAGAACGACAGAAGAATTGCAGCATGTTATTTTGCGCCTCAAGTATCAAAAATTTACAAAAATAAGGGATTGGACAACAAAGATCCGTATGTAGCTTTAAAGCAAGATATTGCCGCATATTCTCAAGATGGAGAAGTTCTTTTAGTGGGAGATTTCAATGCTAGAACAACAAATCAGCAAGCTAGCATTCTTTGTTGCAAAGAGGATCACAATCCTATCTGGCTCATTGAAGAGGATAATTCTTGATGGTTGAGATGTTCAGAAGATGACAAAGTTAGTAATCATTTTGGAGAGGAGTGGCTTACATTGTGTGGTGCTTTCAACTTAATTATCTGCAATGGTCTAGATAGATGGAAAAAGTCTGGGAACTTCACTTGCAACACATACAATGGGGCAAGTGTCGTTGACTATGTTATTGGTTCACAAAGCCTAATAGAAAGAATAGATGAAGTTAAGATTGGAGAGCATATTTGGGACTTAAAATTAGATCATAACTGAATTTATATAAAGTTATTCTGGTTAGAAGAAAGACAGAATAAGAGGAAAACCCAATGTTTTCAACAATCGGCATCAAGGGGTAAAATTCTTCTAACACAAGAAAATTGCACTATCTTCTAAACAATGTTGAGGAGATCAATTCAGAAGGAGAAAATTGGTCCTCAAAGCCTCAACAGCCATGAGTTAACAAATATAATCCAGGGTGCACTTGAGAAGTGTAAAAGAGCAAAAAATAGGAAATCAGAATCAAATTTCTTTCCTATGAATGTGTGGTTCGATGATGAATGAAAAATGGCAAGGAGAACCTTGAAAAAGGAAGGAGATGGGAAGATGAATGTAAAGTTATATAAGCATATTTTAAAAAAGAAAAAAATATGAGTTCATGCAAACAAGGCGGGAAGAGCTGATATATCTAGGCAAGAATAACCCAAAACTATTTTGGCAAGAACTTCAACCAAGGAAGACACAATTTGAAAATAATATTACAACCAATCAGTGGTTTGACTATGCAAGGCAACTCTATGAAAAAGAATTAGAGGTTGAGCCTCTTCCCAGGATCAACACATCTAGAAAGCTTTTCACAGTACATGAGTTGGAGGCAGGAATTAAAAATTTGAAAACAGGGAAGGCAAAGGGCTTGGTTGAACTTCAAGCAAAATATCTAAAGTGGGGAATGAACATTTTGGCACCGAACATCATGGAAATATTCAACAATGTCATTCAACAAGGATTCCCAAGGGATTGGACAACTAGTCTAGCAATTGCCCTTTTTAAAAGTGTAGACATTAATAATCCTTCCAACTATAGAACCATTATGATCAATCCTTTGCTTGCAAAGCTTTTCAGTGGCATGGTAGAAAATAGAATCAGTAATTGGGCAAAAGTAAAAGTAAAGAGGGCAAAAGGGCAAGCAGGTTCTAGGTCGAAACATTCTATAGTAGATCATGGTATCACGTTGAGCCACATTGTTGAAAAGGTTTGGGGGAGCAAAGAAGAAGTATTTTACTGCTTTGTTGTCTTCAAAAAGGCATTTGACACGGTCCCTAGAGATAAGTTGTGCGTAGAATGGAAGAACTTCAAATTCCCTTACAATATAGAGTTGCTGTCCATAGGCTTTATGAAGAGGTGAAAGTCAAAATTAGAACTTCAGTAGGCATTTCAGAAAGTTTTAGAAGTGATCAGAGTCAAGCAAGGTTGCCCTTTATCCCCTACCCTTTTTGGTTTATACATTGACAAATTGGAAGAGTGGCTAAATTTGCAAGGTGGGGATGTTGTTCGATTGGGGGAGTTTGTGATAAAGCTTCTTCTATATGTCGATGATCTTGTGTTGGTTGCTAAATCGGCCCATGGATTGCAGATGCACCTATATGCCCTTGAGCATTTTTGTAAAGCAGTGGGGATGCAAGTCAATACCAGTAAGACTAAAATAATGATTTTCTCTAATAAAAGGAAGTAAATCCAACGCACGTTCTTCTTTGAAGGAAACATTCTTGAAGAAATAAATGAATACAAGTACCTCAGGATCGATTTCAACAACAAGCTTAATTGGGAGGATTGCAGAAAGAAAAGAATTTTAGGAGGGTGGAAAGCGTTATATGCACTTCAAAATAGATGTAGAGAGGCAGAGTTATGGGATTGGAACACGATCAAAGTACTTTTTGGACTCCTAGTTTGTCCAGTGCTATTATATGGGTGTGAATTGTGGGCTAGCAGCATCCCTGTTTCAAAATGGAAAAAAATTGGAAAAATTGAAAAATGCTTGATCATGAGCAAGTTCAAAATAAAAAGTTTGGTTCCCTGTGAGATAATGTTGAGTGAAACAGGGGCAGCTCCCATTGAAAGCAATTGCCATGGTGCGTCTTATAAGGTATTTAAAAAGAATTGAGCAAATGGGAAGAGGTAGATGGCCGAAAGTTATCTTCAATGAAGGTATGAGTGAAAGAAAGAAATCATGGATGAGACAAAACAACAAATGGATGCAAACATGGAATATTTACCTTAATGCGTGTCCCATAAATAGCAAGGAGTTAAAGAATTTTGTGCTGGAAAAGTTTCGTAAGGGTATATGGGGAAAAGAGTTGGGTAGAAAGAAGAAGTATTATGTTCAAGGATTCAACCCCACTTGTGATTTGCAACAAAATGAGTACATTGGAGCTAGCATTCCGTGGAGAGAAAAGGCTCTTATTGCTCAATTAAGAAATAACTCACATCAACTTTGGTGTGAAACGGGATGGTGGAAGAGACCTAAAGAAGCTTGGGAAGAAAGGGTATCTACTTCTTGCACTTCTGGGGCAGTGGAATCAGAAAAACATTTCATTTTGGAATGTGATGCTTTCAGAGACATCAGGGACAGTTACCGTAGTATGTTAGCATCAATTCCATGGCATTGTCTTTTCACTGAGGGACCGGTTAGAAGGTTGGGTCAACTCATCATCAATTTGAGTAAGAAAAGGATTGAATTACAGAAGGAAAAAAACAAGGAAGCTGGTAGTCCCATAGACTATTTTTAGTCTCGTGGACGTTAAAATATCATTCATTCATATATAAAATTAAATTAATTTAATTAAAAATAATAATAATAAATAATATATATATATATATAAAAAAGGAACAACCCTAATTCCAAGGGGGTATTACAGATGATTTATACATACCGAAATGACATGGACGAATGAAGAAATTAATAGCAATTAAGCTTTGAGGACAAAGCTTTTCGAAGAAAGCAACAATGTTATGAATATAATTCATAACAAATAAAATAAATAAAAATAAATGTAAATAATAAATAATCAAAAGTAGTGATTATTTTAATAGTCATTAGTTTAATGAAAAGACATGTCTAAAAAGACATGGCCAGTCATCAAGGGGCACCTGCCTAGGTATATATGTGGGCCCTCATTCTAACATTCATTCATCTCTTGTACATTTCATATATTAATAAAATATTATTTACAAATACCTTTGTGTATTTTACATTTAAAGTCAACAAGCTATTGTTTTGTTGCTTCGTAAACATGATCTAGTATGATATTATACATTGACTCTATACCTTATGATATTATACATTGACTCTATACCTTAGGACTCACTTAGGGTTTGACCATCAAGCCCCACTCTAACTTTGGGATATGTTTGGGAGAAAAACTTAACCAATTATTTGATGTTTGGGAAACAAAATAATTTGCTAAGGAAAAAAACTCTCTTGAGTGAAACTCTCTAGAAAAAATCATAAGCTTACCTAGATGTCTTACATGGCTTTATAAGCATACTAAAATCATTTTTACATAATGGCCGATAGGGCTGTAGAATTTGGATTATAGTTAAAGAACAGGAGCTGCATGATGATGATGAAATCTGAAAAATTTTGACTGCTCTGAAATGTACTCTGCTATAGGGTAGTTTACACTTGAGTGGTCAACAAAACCTAAGAAGATGCAAGTCATGAACCATATCATTTGTTGTTCAACAATGTCCTTGCTCTTCCTTTTAGCAACACTATTCTATTGTAGGTTGTATGGCATTGTTAACTCCCTCTTGATCCTTGCTTCTTTGATAAGGGAATTAAACTCCTTGGAGGTATGCTCTCCTTCCTTATCAAATCCCAAAACCTCAGTCTCCTTACTTGCATTGTTCTCTAGAATTGCTTTGAACTCTTGGAACTTGGTGATGACCTCATCTTTGGTTGCCATAAAATAAATCTAGGTTTTCATAGAAGAATCATCAATGAAAGAAACACAATGGATATTACCTGTTGATGAGGTTGATGACATGGGTCCACACACCTCTAAATGTATTGGACCAGGAATACCTCTTGATCCATTCTCATTACTCATGAAAGTAATCTTAGCATGTGTGTAAAGTGCACATCCCTTGCACACTCCTATCTTCTTCACCTTGAAATTGGGCAGTGCCACCATGATGTCCTTTAAGAGAGGCAAAGCTCCATAGTGTGAGTGACCCAAATATTTGTGCCAAATCTCACACAAAGTGTCATTGCTATACACCAAATCTTCATAATATCTAGGATCTGATAGCAACATCTAAAATCCCCCCCAATACACTCCTTTGGCCAAAACTCAACCAAGATCAAGATTGCGTTTTTTAATTATCATTTTCTAATCATCAAACACAAGGATACACTTTAGGTTTGTTAGAAAAAAACAAAAAGAATATTCTTGGTTAAGCTAGGACATATAATATCTCATGTAGCTTAAGAACCCATCCCTATCACTAAGTACATGGCATGATCACCAATCTTCTTGCCTAAAAGCTAATTCGTTGGCTCTCATGTGTCTCAAATCTCCACTATCCACATACCACTCAGCTGTAGAAATGGTGTTACTAGAAAGGCACAATACCATGGAGTAGTCTATCTCCAATTTGGATGCAGTATCATTAACTTGTGCAAAAGCTTCTACACTTACTGCAAACTTCTTTTGCCACTGCTTACCCTTCCCCTTCTTATGACATTGAGAGGCTTATTGACCACTTGTGGAACTTAAAGCATTTTACATGACTTAAACTTTCTTCCAATGGTTAGAAGATCTCGAGTCTTCTTTCTTCTTCTAACCCTCGTATCCTCCCTTCTTTCCTCATTTCCCCATCTTCTTGATGAGGGCATGTTGAAATGTGTAATTAGGTTCGATCTTCATAATATCTTATGTATTCTTGATTTTATATATTTGATGTAAAAGAGAAAGAAAAATGTATTTTTGTTATAGCATGGGTTTCATGCTTAAAGTCAATTTGTTTTAGGTCAAAGCACCCATTGTGTGCTTCTAGGTTGTCATCATTGTACAAAGTCAAAAGAGTCATTGTTATATGTAATAGACCCTATTGGGCATCTTGTAACAAGTAAAGAATTTATTTGAGTAAAAAGTGTCAAAATACCCCTCCAAGACCAAGTCAGTCTGGTAGTGAAGAAGTCAGCATCATTATGGGTATTCATCATCGTTGGAAGCATATATACAAGTGACCATTCGACCTCGTTTGAAGCTATCAATTAGATTCGATCAAGGAAGCGAAGACAAGAAAAAGAGGGCAAGCGAAGGTCTAGAAGAAAGAAGAAAAGACAAAAATTATGATTTTTCTCTCTCTATCTCTCACACTTGCGAAGGAGGCTAGGGTTTCTGCAACTACAAGGACTAAATTTCTGAACTATAAGAGAAGGGATGAAATCTGAAGTAAAGAAGTCAAGTTAATCATCTACAAGCCTTTGAAGAAGCAACAACCCCAGAGAAGGAAGGAGGAGGCCTAAAAGAGCCCTAATCATCCACACGTGTGAAGTTGTAGCTAATTGCAAGAGGGCTGAAGTTGCATGACTGCAGTGAGGGACGAAGTTTGTTGCTGGAAGTCAAAGTTGAGCATTTGGAAGAGATTTGACTTGGTTTGACTTGGTGAAGAGAAGCACATCATCTTGTGTCCTTTTATTCCATTGATCTTCATGTTTTGGTAGCTGTTTGATTATAACAACACTATAATAATAAGAGAAGAAGAAACTAATTAAAAGAATATCACAAGCAATTATCAAGTTAAAGAGAAATCACTTCAATTTAAGCCCTATTTATTTCTCAATAGGGCTAGATTTTGAGCTTCCTCAAAACTCGCTGAAGTCATCTTTAATCTCTTCTCCCCTCTAACAAAGTCATTTCACAATTTCTCAAACGTGTGTAACTTCTTATGAGCACAAATACAATGAACAAAAGGATGCCATGATGGACCAAAGCCGTTAAGAGTGATCTAAACTAGCTCACGCTCATCAATATCTTCTCTAATGGAAGCTAATGATCTCTCAACTTTGTGATCTTCATCAAATAGCTCGCTGAGTCGCTACAGTATCAATCTTGTTAATGTGGGTATTGGTGAATTTGTTCTTTAGAAGCATTTCAGAAGACATGTTGACACTTTGGTACAGCATGACTAGGGCATCAAACATCTCCTTCACCATCATCTCTGTGATGTGAGGGTTCAAGTGGTCCTTCGGTGAATCAAGGATGATTGATTTGCCTTGGTCGACTTTTTAGTATGTTCTACTCGGTCCTTGGGATCAGTGCAAAGTTTGACCATCATATCCACAAGATACCACCAGTCAAATTCCACCAACAGATTCTGCAATCTGCACTTCCACAGTACAAAGTTGGAAGTGCCTTCCAACATGTGACACTCTTGGGGATTAAAACTAGCCATCATTGCAATCCCTAAACCCACATTTGAGCAAACATATCAGACACGAAAGAAATCAGATTTGCAACCTATCCCAGGTGCAGATCACCTATCATAAATCTATAACAACCTTCCAATCACTGGAAGATCCTAGGCATCTCACCCAACAACCTATCACAAGTCCTCACTAACTTCACTTATTGAAGCTCAGTCATCACACCCATTGAAATCCTCCAAGTACTCCCTTCCACATGCAATGATTCATTCCTTGTATGGATCTTGAGGGTTTTAGTTAATGTGCTTTCACACAATGTTAAATATCAGACCATGGCGAGCAGATTTTGCACACACTGAAATTTCCCTTCACCTAGGTAACTTTAAATTCAAAAGCTTCAATCAAAACAATAACTATTTGATATGTTAATCTACCAACAAGTAATGCTAAAATTTCCAACAACAGATACATAGATCTCAACTCTCATTCACATTTATCTTTTATTGAATACTATAAAGACGAAAAGCACTGCAATAGCTTAAAAATAACTTGCCAACCAACATAGAGTTACGCCCTCGGTCTCTTTTCTAGAACAGAAGACAGATTGAAGATACAATTCATCTGGTCACATGTATGAAGCGCCCAAGGTGACTTGATCAAACCCTAACCTTAATCTACTCAACCAATGCACCGTCTTACATGGTCAGAAGTGCCAGAGATAGTGTGCCCCAACTGGAGGTAATTGTTGCGTCAATAAACAATGTATAATGAATCATGCCCCTGAATCAATAAACCAAGACTGCTACTCTCTGTATCTCTGGATGAACTTAAGTCAAAAGAAACAATTGAAGATCCCTAAGTTCATCTCTATCATTCTCCTATTTATCATCAAACTTCTTTTTCCTACATTCATCAACAAATGGGACAACATTACCATATTAGTATCAGGTTATTTTTTTTTCTTGTTGCTGATTTATGACTTCAATGAATCTTCACCTTAAGTTTTTCAAATTTAATTAAGTTCTGTTTTGATGCTACATATTTCCTAATTATATTCAGTGAGTACCCGAGTTTTCAGATATAACACTAACTGCTACTGTGCTCAAATATGGTAACCAGTTTAAAAAAATTAAAAGAATATGATAACTATGTCTGGGTAAAGAGGTGTTTTGCAGCAAAGAAGTAACTTGCAATATTCCTTCTAGAAAAGTATATAGTGATATTATGTTATATAAAAATTAATTATTACTAAATTGTAATTGTATTAGGTTTTATTAGGCAAAGAGCATGATCTTTGCACAAAGAGACACCACAAGGCTGTATTTAAGCTATGGTCTCTCTCATTTTGTAATCATCATTCAATTCATCAATAAAATATATATTTGTTTCTGTCTATTACTGAGCTTTTATGCTCCATCTAGTATCAGAGTAGGCACTCCTCGTTGCTAGAAAGATCACGTTTTTTTTTCCAATGCTGTTCTCCCTCAATTTTCCGTTGTCAATCGCCTTCCGTGATTCATCTGTTGCTGTTTGCCACTGATTCTTCCGCTGCCTTGTATCTGTCGCAGTGTCCACCAATCCCCTTCATCCGCAGTAGTCTCTCTTCTCGCTGCCGTGACCCATTGTTCACGCCCCCGTCAGCCTTCCAGTCGACCGTCGATCATCCCAACCCCCTCTCGTCAATGCCTTTCATTCCGCTGCCCTCGTGCACCGCCCCATCCACTTAACCGGTCCTGATTTCCCAGTCGTCGACACTGTCCAAATCCGATTCTATAACCCAGCCTTGAGCTACGGTGTTCAACAGGCGTCTCCGTTGACCCTTCGACCAAGAACCATGCCGGTTGACCGTTCACGGCTCTTGACGCCACTGTTTTCTGCGTGGACAATTGTCGACTTATGTTTGTTTAAAATTAAAACGTGAGACATTATCTATATATATATATATATATATATAACCATAGTTATAATATAACTTAAATGAAAATTAATTCATTTTTATATAAAATATAATTAATTTTAATTAAGTTTTATATAAGACTCAATTAAATTTTAATTTAATTTAGAATAAAAAATATTAGGATCAAGTTAAGAAAAAGAGTTAAACTGGCAGACAAATATACACCCCCTCAAACCTGTTCAATGTCGTCAATGACAATAACCGATTTCAGCAAAAAATTAGTTGATCTTGAGAATAAGATTACTAACCATTCCGATGATTTTAACAAAAAAATAGTTGATCTCGAGAGTAAGGTTACCAGACATTCCGACAATATCAAGAAACTTCAAGATACGACAAATCAGATAGAAAGACAGCTCGGGCAAAACCATAGTGAGTCCAAAGATGATCATAATAAAACAATGTTGATACTAACCTCTATTTGTGTTAGGATGAGTATTTCTCCTAAACAAATATTCCGGAATATTGAAAATAATCAACAACACAATTCAACAAATTTAGCAAATTTAGCAGATCATCATGAAAAAACCGAGTCTCCAAAAATATCATCCCCGCACCATTAAGAAAATAGTAACACGAATTTTCAAAATAAGTAGCTTTGGAATACATTCACTAATCAATTCTGTTTTTTCGCTCCACCGTTAGCGATGTATCAACGAAGAGAAAAAATCGAGCTACCCAAGTTCGATGGTAACGAAAAATGCAGCGTTGCATGGCTCAATAAAGCTGAAGAGTTTCGAGATTTACAATATTGACAATGATTGACGAAAATATTAGGCACTCTTCTATGAAAATGGAAGGAGAAGCATATAATTGGTATATGTGGTGGAAGAAGACGATACTCGCTATCAGTTGGAGAAAATTTAAGGATGGATTCTTTAAAAGGCTCCAAGGTATCAAGGAAGAAGAGTTCTTTTCAACACTCATCAAATTGCGACAAAAAGAAGATGTTGACGAATACACTCGAGAATGGGAGACCTTGGCAACACGAGTACCTAGACTATCACAATCTCGTCTAGTCCAATCGTACATTCTTGGACTTAAAACCCATCTACAAGTAGAGCTTGAGCTTCATGACATTACATCGATAGAAGTAGTAAGAAAAGAAGCAAAAGCTGCTAAAATGAAATTTGAAAAGATATTTTGGTCAAAACCAGAAAAACTATATTCGAGACGAAGATTTCCCCAGTTTGCGAATACAGATAATACAAAGTATGTCCCACCACATCTTCGTGAAGGAGAAAAATCTAATGTGGAAATACAAATGATGAAAGAGGGCAAGTGCAAATGCTGCGGCAAAAAATGGGACCCTAAGCATACATTTGCTAAAGGAAAAGAGACATAACCTATATAACTGTGAAGCAACTAATGATTTTAATAGTGATGAATCAGACATAGAAGGAATTGAAGACACCCCAGAGTTCTCTCCAAAACTAGATGATGAAAGCATTCCACGAGTGTCATTATCAACTATGATAGGTATATCACAACCCCAGACACTAAAATTAAAAGGACATATCAAGAAGAACAACGTAATGGTTCTCATCGATATCGGCAACACCCATAATTTTTTAGACTCAACCATGGCCAAGAGACTCAACATCTTTACATTTCCCATGCCCAACATGAATGTGATGGTAGCCGAAGGTAAGAAGATTGAGAAAGTAGGGAAATGCCATAAGGTCAAATTGCAGATTCAAGACTTCAATTTAGAATCTCCTTTCTACACCGTACCACTAGGAGGAGTAGATGTGGTCTTATTCTGCCAACCATCAAAAGAAATTTATAAGCTTTAAATGGGAAGGGCAGAAGCACAAGTTATATGGATTCCAAGCACCAGAAAATCAAGTCGTGTCGTCATTCAAGATGATGAAAATGATTCGAAAAGGAGCGCCAACCTATATAGTACTATGTCACCAATTAGAAATGTTATCTGCAAAAATGATCAGTGAAGGGTCACCAGAAGTACAAGGGCTAATTCAAAAGCATGAAAAAGTAATCCAGGACCTGCCCATGAAAATGCCTCCTAATAGGGAAATTGAACATACAATAAAAGTCAGAGCAGGATCAGGCCTCGTCAACATCAAGCCGTATCGATATCCGCATCACCAAAAGACTGAAATTGAGAGGTTAATCCAAGATCTTTTTAAATGTGGGGTCATCTCAAAAAGTAAGAGTCCGTATGCTGCTCCAATTGTATTGGTAAGGAAGAAGGATGGATCGTTCAGGCTATGCATTGATTATAGAGGATTAAACAAGATAACGATTAAAAATAAGTTCCTAATTCCCTTTGTCGATGAAATGCTGGATGAACTACATGGCGCAAAATACTTCTCAAAATTGGACTTAAGGTTAGGTTATTACCAAATCAGAATCAGGTTGGAAGACATACCAAAAACTGCGTTCCGAACATGCGAAGGTCACTACGAATTTAAGGTGATGCCCTTAGGGTTAACGAATGCACTAGCAACATTCCAAGCTACTATGAACGAATTATTTCGTCCATATCTTAGAAAGTTTGTACTAGTGTTTTTTGATGATATTTTAATTTACAGTGAAACTTGGAAGGAGCACCTACAACATTTGGATAAAGTTATTACACTATTGGAAGAGCATTAGTTCTACACCAAGAAATCCAAATGCACCTTTGGGAAGGAAGAAGTAGAATATCTCGGGCACATAATATCCCATGAAAGAGTAAAAGTGGACCCTAATAAAATCAAGGCTATAAAGGAATGGACCAAACCAGTTAATATATCCAAGCTAAGAGGGTTCTTAGGATTAACTGGATACTACCGAAGATTTATTAAAATCTATGCACACATAACTACACCTCTAACAAATCTTTTAAAGAAGAATTCATTTTAATGGAATGAGGAAGCAGGAAGGTGTTTTGAAGAATTGAAGGAAGTTATGTCCAATGCCCCAGTATTGGCAACTCCAAATTTCTCTAAACCATTTATCATCGAGTGTAATGCTTCCAGGTTCGGTATAGGTGCTGTGTTAATGCAAGAGGGGCATCCAATATCTTTTGAAAGCAGGAAGCTCAATAAATGAGAACGTCTTAAATCCACATACAACAAGGAAATGCTCGCTATTATGCACACACTGGCCAAGTGGAGACAATATCTGTTGGGAAGTAAGTTCTCCATTCGAACAAATCATAACAGTCTCCAACATCTCCTCCAACAAAAAACACTTTCTGAAGAACAACAAAATGGATTGAAAAATTGTTGCCTTTGACATGGAGATATTACATAAAAGGGGAAAAGACAATGTAGTAACAGATGCCTTGTCTAGGAAGGACAAGAACCAACAATACTTGCAGTCTTGGTTTTCGTTCCTAAATGGCTTAATGAGATCTGAAGTGAGTACACCAAGGATCCAGAAATAACTGCTATAATCAATGACCTCCCAGGAAACTCAAAATTTGAATGGAAGAACGATATTTTATGGTACAAGCGAAGAATCTATCTGAATTCAAACTCCAAGTTTAAATCAAAGATACTCAAGGAGTCACATGATTCACTGTCAGCCAGACATGTAGGATTCTTTAAAACTTACTACAATGCATGTCAATCATTCTTTTGGAAGGGGATGAGTCGCGATATTTAGAAATATGTAGCTGAATGTGACAAATGTCAAGGAAATAAAAGTGAAAATATTATGACACCTAGATTACTTCACCCCTTAAACATTCCGAATCAGAAATGGGAAGAAATATCAATGGATTTTATTGAAGGGTTACCTGTATTCGATGGCAAGGATAAGATCTTCGTAGTAGTCGACAGACTCACTAATTATGCTCACTTTATTGCGATAAAGAAATCAGACTCAGCAAAGTAAATTGCTGAGATATTTTGCAAAAATATTTATAAACTACACGGGTTTCTGAAAGTCATTGAGCGATAAAGATGCCAAATTTAAGGGTAAGTTTTGGAAGGAATTGTTCAGCCATATAGGAACCTACCTAAATATGAGTTCCGCTTACCACCCTCAAACAAATAGAGGTTGTCAATAAATGTTTGGAAGCCTACCTACGTTGTTACGCTACAAAAAAAACAAAAGAAGTGGGTTCAGTGATTGCATCTTGCTGAATGGTGGTATAACTCTACTTACCATACTTTAGCAAAAATGACTCCATTCCAAGCTTTGTATGGATACGAACCCCCGAAATGGAAGGATCTAGCTACTGTCCAGACAAATCTACCAGTTGTTAAAAACCAACTAGAATAAACCCAAAAGATCGTCCAGACCATAAAAGAAAATTTGAATAATGCAAGAAACCATATGAAGCAACAAGCTGACTGAAACAGAGCTGAGAGAGAATTTGAAGTTGGAAAATGGGTATTTGTCAAACTCCAACCATACAAACAGTTGTCCTTGAAACAAAATGGAAAACATAAATTAGCACCAAAGTTCTATGGACCATATCAAATCAACAAAAAGATCAGCCATGTTGCATATAGTTTAAGCCTTCCAGATAAAAGTCGTGTTCACAACGTCTTCCATGTGTCCTGCCTTAAAAGGGCACTTGGTGACCATCAATCAGCACAAACATCACTTCCATTCTTAGATGATGAAGGAAGAGTCATTTTAGAGCCACAAGGTATCATATCCACCAGAGAAAGGAAGCTTTGATCTCGTGTAATCAAGGAGTACCTAATCAAGTGGAAAGACTTACCAGAAGAAGAAGCTTCTTGGGAGACCGAAGCATTTCATCAACAACATCCGTCGTTATGTATGCTTTGAGGACAAAGCATCTTTTGAGAGGAAGACAATGTTCTATAAAAATTAATTATTACTAAATTGTAATTGTATTAGGTTTTATTAGACAAAGGGCATGATCAAAGATCATGCCCATTCACCAAGAGACAACACAAGGCTGTATTTAAGCCATGGTCTCTCTCATTTTGTAATCATCATTCAGTTCATCAATAAAATATATCTTTGTTTCTGTCTATTACTGAGCTTTTATGCTCCATATTAAGCAAATTCGTGCCAATAATAGCCACAAACAAGAAATTCAAACAACTATTAGATATTCACACAAGTTTACACCAGAAATACGCCAAAATCAGCCTTTTAGTTATTCTACAAAAGAGTACAATGCAAGAACAAGTGCACCTGGGCTTGCCAAAGCAAGCTAGATAATCCCAGGTGATAGAATGCTGTCCGGAACAAGAAATCGAACTCCTCCAGAAAGGTACTACGCTGGCCCTGGAAATCCTGCACTGTTGGCTGAATGGAACCCCTGTTTGTGCCTCCGAAACTTCCCAGAAAATTCCGCCAAATTAATTCCGGAGTCTGGACTCCACACCACAAACCCAGAAAAACCCAGAAAGGGTTTTTTCTAGTTTTGACGCTCCAAAATTGACTCCCAAATACTTGGCCCTCCTCCACTGCCAGAAAATATAACCTGTAAGGGATACTGTGTTTACTGCTCATCCAAAGGTTAGAAGCTCTCTTCAAATCCCCCTCCAATCAGACTCCAATCAACCCCAGCTTCTCAATCCTTCTCTCGATGTTCCTATGATGTTCCACATGTCCCTCACCTCATGGGGCCCAAAGTAACTGTGTTTTGCTGCATTTTTCTGCTAGGTTACATTGCACATCAACCCAACTGGGCCCACACATTGCCAACTACGATGGATGCATCCTTGTGAATCTGTACATTTGCTTAGTCTGCACTCATCAAGTCCTAGTTGGGTCATTGATTTACAGGTTTAATAGTCACTGTTTTATTTTCAAGACGTGTATGAAGTCCTCCGCTTTAATTGTTCTCATGTCTTAAGCCTGCTGATTACTTTCATTATTCATCTTTTCTTTTTGATTGGTTGTCAATGCCCTCATTTTGGTTTACATTTTCAAAGAATCCAGGGTGGTTTTGAAATTCAATTAAGCATTGGATTGATCAGGCCTTTCTTTGTCAATCTGGTCAAAGTTTAAACCCTTTTTATAATAAAAGATATTGACAACTATTATATATAAAGAGAAAAACTAGGAAACCGAGTGATACAATTTGATCAAATTTTGTGCTATAACATTAAATCATGCATATAAAATTTTATATTAATAATAGTTTTGTGTGTATTGATATTATACCCTTATTAATATTATTGGGTATTAATGGTCACACATGTTTTAAGAGCTTTAGAGAGCTTCCTAATGCCCCTGGCTCTCCTATTTTTTTATAATATATTTTTTAATAAATATTATTAGTAATTACCACTTCCAGCCTGACATTTCATGTGAATTTGGGTGAAACTTGTGAGTATTCCTGATACCCATACCTGTGCTATGGATGCTCCTCTATTTCAGAAACTTTTTCATGGTGTCAACCCAATAGCATGCCAGCCTCAAGTTTTCTTCTTAAAGGGTGTTTTGTTCTCAGGACACCTATAATCTGATATACACATGGAGCGTGGAGGTGAAGGAAAATAGATTTCATCCAACATGCAGATCCATAATTTTTTCTTTTCAGAATCTGATCTTTTAAGTTTTTGACATTTGTACTCCAATGAAATTTTATTTCAGATTTAAATTTATTTTAATTATTGCATTCTTGGATTTCCCACGCTGAATAAGGTTGGGTTGCTGATGTTTCCTTGTATGTTTGATGACAACTTTTATCTATTTTCTGGATAGGTGTGAACCATTTGATACACATCCTCGGACCTATGATCTTCTTCATGCTTCTGGCCTGTTCTCTATTGAGAAGAGAAGGTAATAGACTTAATTCATTTCAATTTGTGTTATAAAGGGATGTATAAGCTGAGCATTATCTCACCTTTTTTGGTTTATTAATTTGTAGATGTGAGATTGCATACATCATACTTGAGATGGACCGCATTTTGCGTCCTGGTGGGCATGCTTATATTCAAGACTCCTTGACCATTCTTGTGGAAATTGAGGGAATTGCAAAGTCTCTCGGTTGGAGGACATTCATGTTTGACACTGAAGAGGGAACATATGGTAGTAGGAAGGTGCTCTATTGTCAAAAACAGGTTTTGATTGGGTTGTAAAAGTACAGATCTATCATGTAAAATTGTGTCATCAATTTACATAACTTTTCTAATGTTTTTCAATGAAAAGGATATTATTTGGATTTTGGAAAATTAGAACAGTTGTAGTCATCCTAAAATTGATGTAGTTGCGTTGAAACTAAAGGTGGGATTGCATCATTTAATTGTGCTAATGGAGCCTTTTATATTAAAATGCTGCTAACTTTAATTGCAGAAAACTTTGCTGTTAGACATAGGATAGAGTTTTGGTCCATAGGAATTTTCAGCATTAATGAGAATTTCCATATCCAAAAGGGTGGTTGCCCGGATTAGCACTGAGGACCAGATATACAAAAGTGGTTTCAGCAGTACACCAGAAAGAATTTTATAAGACTACTGGGCCAAAAATGGCATTTACATCCTATGCACATAGAACTTAGAAGTCATTGCCTTGAATTGGGGTCAGAGATAGAGGATGTAGTACGTACTAGTGGAGGCACACATTGATGCCATCATATTATTAGAAATCATGAGCAGGTTGGAAAGACACCATCATCTTCAAACACATGTCCGCTATGGATTTGTCTCATGGTAACAATTCCAAAGTTTATAGCTTGTGGAATGGAAACTGTTATGTGGTTATGTGATTAGTTAAGTACCTTATTTTCTGAGACAATTGATATGTTCAGTACTAATGCCAAAATTTATCAATTTATCATATACTTGTGAGAAGGCCAACAAGTGATGCATGCTTTGAATCTAATTACTTTTCCATCAAATGATTATTCTTTTAATTAAAAGCCCTTTCTAGAAACTAAAAGGTCAACAGCCATGGCTGTCATCAATATCTATCATTACTGTCATCAAATGATTTTCAACTATACTGACATCTTCATCATGTTTATAAAGCTTCTCCGTTTTTTAAAAGCTCCATTTAGCCCATTTGTCCATCAAACCATAGTAGTAGCCTAGCTATATTTTTGTTGAGAGGGCTGAACAACTAAGATCTTTGCTTTCTAGTCTGGTGAGCATGTTATCTGTTAATAGTTGCTAAAGAAAGCTGTTTTAAGCCGTGTTTATTTGGACCATATGTTGGATACGAGATATTGTTTTTCTGGTTTATCTTCATGTTTTAATTTCAATATAGTAGTTTCAGGGTTAGGTTGTGTGAGCTTGTTCTTATTTTGTTGACGTTTATATTACTCAACCAACTAATTATAAAGTGGCATTAAATATGCATTGATTTTGTCTTTATGGTAATTGACCGAGCCTTTAGAAATGACACTTAGTTCATTACGAGTGACTGAATTTGGGTTTCAAAAGCATTTTTTAGTGCTACTTTATTCATTGGAAAGGTAGATGCTTTACATTTGGCCCACCACCACATGTTGTAGAAGAAAGACAGCATAAGAGAAAAACCCAATGCTCTCGGCAATCACTACCAAGGGGAAATTTTTTTCTAACACAAGAAAATTGTACTATCTTCAAGACAATGCTGGAGAGATTAATTCAGAAAGAGAAAACTGGTTTCCAAAGCTTCAACAGTCATGTGTTAACAAATATAATTCAAAGGGCACTTGAGAAGTGCAAAAGAGCAAAAAATAGGAAATCAGAATCAAGTTGTTTTCTTGTAAATGCTTGGTTTGATAAAAAATGCAAAACGGCAAGGAGAACCTTGAAAAAGACAGGCAAAGAGAAGATGAATGTAAAATTATATAGGCAGATACGAAAAAGGAAAAAAGATGAGTTCATGCAAACAAGGCGAGAAGAGTTAATATATCTAGGCAAGAAAACCCAAAACTTTTCTGGCAGGAACTTCAACCAAGGAAGAAGCAAATCAAAAATAATATTACAACTAATCAATGGTTTGAATATGCAAGACAACTCTATGAGAAACAATCAGAGGTTGAGTCTCCCCCGGGGCTCAACACAACTACAAAGCTCTTCACATTACAAGAGGTGGAGATTGGAATTAAAAAGCTGAAAATAGGAAAGGCAAAAGACTTGGTTGATCTTCAAGCAAAGTATCTAAAATGTGGCAGGAACACTCTTGCAGTGCACATCATGGAAATATTCAACAACATCATTCAACAAGGATTCCCAAGAGACTCGATAACTAGCCTAGCAATACCCTTTTTTAAAAGTGGAGACTTTAATAATCCATCCGATTATAGAAACATTATGATCAACCCTTTGTTTGCAAAGATTTTCGGCAGCATGGTAGAAAATAGAATTAGTAAGTGGGCAGAAGTGAACTAAAAGAGGGCAAAAGGACAAGCGGCTTTTAGGCCGAAGCATTCTATAGTGGATCACGGCATCATGTTGAGACACATTATTGAAAAGGTTTGGGGGGATAAAGAAGAAGTATTTTGCTGTTTTGTTGACTTCAAAAAGGCATTTGACACAGTCCCTAGAGATAAGCTGTGGCGTAGAATGGAAGAACTTGAAATTCCTTTGCATTATAGAGCTATTGTCCATAGACTTTATGAAGAGGTGAAAGTCAAAATTAGAACCTCAACGGGTATTTCAGAAAGCTTTAGAAGTGACATTGGAGTCAAGCAAGGTTGTCCGCTATCCCCTACTCTTTTTGGTTTATATATTGATAAATTAGAACAATGGCTAAATTTGCAAGGTGGGGATGGTGTTCGGTTGGGGGAGTTTGTGATAAAGCTTCTTTTATATGCTGATGATCTTGTTTTGATTTCTAGATCGGCCCATGGATCGCAGATGCACCTATATGCCCTTGAGCATTTTTGTAGAGCAGTGGGGATGCAAGTCAATATTAGCAAGACCAAGATAATGATTTTCTCTAATAAAAAGAAGCAAAGTCAGCATACGTTCTTTGAAGGCAACACTCTTGAAGAAGTAAATGATTACAAATGCCTCAGGATCGATTTCAACAACAAACTTAATTGGGAGGACTGCAGAAAGAAGAGAATCTTAGGAGGGTGGAAAGCATTGGATGCTGTCCAAAACATATGCAGAGAAGCAGAGTTATGGGATTGGAAAACGATTAAAGTGCTTTTTGGGCTCCTAGTTTGTCCAGTGATGCTATATGGGTGTGAATTGTAGGCTAGCAACACCCTTGTCTCAAAATGGAAGCAAATTGAAAAAATCCAAAAACGTTTGATCATGAGCAAATTCAAAATAAAATGTTCGGGACCTTATGAGATAATGTTGAGTGAAACAGGAGCAATTCCCATCAAAGCAATTGCTATGGTGTAGCTCATAAGATATCTAAAAAGAATTGAGCAAAAGGGAGTAGGTAGATGGCTTAATGTTATCTTCAAGGAAGGCATGAGTGAAAGAAAGAAAACATGGATGAGACAACTACACATGGATGCAAAAATGGAATATCTACCTCAATGCTTGTCCCACAAATAGCAAAGAGCTAAAGAATTTTGTTATGGATAAGTTTCGTAAACAGGTATGGGGAAAAGAGTTGGGTAGAAATAAGTACTACATCAAAGAATTCAACCCTATGTATGATATCCAACAAAAAGAGTACATTGGAGCTACCATTCCGTGGAGAGAAAAGGTTCTTATTGCTCAATTAAGAACCAACTCGCATCATCTTTGGTGTGAAACATGATGGTGGAAAAGGCTTAAAGAAGCTTGGGAAGAACGAGTGTGTACATTTTGCACGTCTGGAGTAGTGGAATCAGAAAAAACATTTCATTTTGGAATGTGATGCGTTCAAAGACATCAGAGAAAGTTATGAGAATATGTTAGCATCAGTTTCTTGGTATTGTCTTTTCAGCGATGAGATAGTTGGAAGGTTTGGCCAGCTCATCATCAATTTGAACAAGAAGAGGACTGAAATGCAAAAGGCGAAAAACAGGGAACTCATAGTCCCATAGACTATTTTTAGTCTCGTGGACGTTAAATTTCATTCATTCATTCATGTAATGTGCCGAACCCTATAAACTTGTTATGTTTACGACTTCTGATAAACACAATAACTAGCATACCTTCCTTTTTGATATCGGCTCTATATCTACAAAAAAAGATTCGTTGGATACTTTGATTTTCATTGGTATCATGTTGGCGGAATGATTGTATAAGATTTATTTGTGGAGTGATTTTGTAAGTTCTCTGTTAAAGCGTTACCATATCCTGTATGTTGGTAGAACACAAGAAATAGATGGTCCAGCTCATAGTATAGTATTCAATTCATGTACAACTCAACAATAAGAAGGATTATATTAAAAAAATTAGACTAATGGTAGATCTAACAATATGAGCTGGAGATGTTTCATCCCCCAAAAGAATGGATATGACTATATACAAAGAGTTTAAAGATACAACAAAAAGTATTCCAGTTAGGGTGTTGGATACTAGATTTTGTCCCTTTTGAAGGAACACAAAATATGAAAGTTGGTCAAACACAATGGATGGAGTGGAGCCTTTAATAAATTGATCTAGTAGCAAATTTAGAGTTGGAAGATTTAAACCAAGAGGAAAGCAGAAGCTTAGAAATGTTTTTAAGGTGATTTGGAATATGATAGGTAAAACCATGAAGTTTTTTGGGAAGTTTGCAAAGATAATTATTCCTTTGCCTCTTTCTTGAATAATGAGGCTAATTGATTGACATGGATCAAGACCTCATCGAAGAAGTGTTTACCAACTATAATGAAGATCTATGGCACACTTTACGACACAATTGAAGAGAAAATCACTACCAAATATCCAGTTTTTAAAAATGACCCACTATTGTTGGCGGTATACTATTATTGGTGGTAGTTTTAAAATATTAAGTGAAGATACAGATGACATATATAGCTCATGTAACAAAACTAACAAATGTCATTGTTATTTTATTATTTATAATATGGTGCAAGTGGTCTTATTTGATTGTCTTTTCTTTTAACAATGTAAACTTTGAAATGAGAACTATAAACTGAAAACGAGAACTATAGCCAAAAAACCCCCAAAAAAACATAAGCAACCCAAAAACGAAAAGTGTATTCCAGAACGAGGTTTTATTTTTTTTTCAGGGCTAATTTTTAACATTTTTTAAAAATGGTAGTAAAACCAATTTTTCTATGCCAAATAAATAGAAAAAACACACTAATGTTGTTGTTAGATGAACTTTTTTATTTTCCGGGTACAATTTCAACATTTTTTAGTAATGATGTTAAATATAAAATAATGAAATTTTAAATACATTAAAATCCCAACAATTTTCATCCATGTCGTTAAACGTATGATATCATGACACTTAAACCCCTAAAATTCTAATTGTTTTCAGCCATAATGTTAAAGATAAAAAAAAATTTGACAAATTTTCACCCATAGAATTAAAAAACATTAATTTTTCAACATATTTCAATCATGATATTATGAACAAATTATATGACTAAAATAATCAAAATATCAATACTTGTCTATTGAATGAAACATAAACTGTTGCATTGTGAATATTCTAAACAAATGAATTCATCATAGTTAAAACATATAATCTAACAAACATAAAAATGACTTGTAATTCATGTAAGATCATATGGAAGTTAAAATATTTATTTCAAATTACCATGCAAATATCATTTATATAAATTATCTTACACAATGATTTAAAATAACTCATGTTCTTGCACACCTTCAAAATTCACATCTTCAGATTAATGACTGGATGCAGATAAAGATGTTCCATATTCTTCTTTGTCATCAACTAGTGCCCCATTCGAGTCAACATGCATGCCTACCATTTGAGGTTTCAAAAGTCTTCTAGATCTACGACTGGGTTCAACAGACTCCCATCTCAACACTATTTCTTCTAGTAGCAACCTCTTCAAATTCTCCATCGTCCTGAAGCAAAGAGTTCCTCTCTTTGTTAAATTGAAGTATAAACAAGTATATCAACAACCTCCAATTTTAAGAGGTTTGTGCAGTGATGATTTATATTTGTACCCTTTCCTTTTCTTCTTCCGCCATTTTTTTTATCAACTACCATCTATGGCTTGTACACACCATTGGATGAGTGTGTATTTGGGGCATACCAATGTACTTCAACACCTGTAACATCTTCATTTTCTATAATGACCTTTATAACTTTGGAAACCCAGAATGGATAGCCATGTGCATCTCCATCTGCTAACACTGCGATCATGCAACCCTCCTTAATATCCTATGTTGAACCACTGTAAAGGTCTTCCATGGCTTCACGTTGTGCACAAGATCTTCTGGAACCAATATACATTTCTCTTTCCTCCACCTGTGAAGGATTAATAATACTTTGAGATGGTTACAATTTTTGTTTCCTAATGTTCATTTGACACATTTTGTGGCCAAATAAATGGAGCCTTCAAAAACATGTTTTCATTTGTTGATCTTGAAAGGATACCACTCTGATCATTGAAAAATGTCTCCCACATCAAAGTACTCATATATATATATATAATAGATTTTTTAATTTCTTCCAGGCATTTAGAATAATCCATATCTCTTCTGCCTTCGTGCATTATGAACTTCAGTAACGACGCCCATTCTGTAGTAGTTGAGTACATCTTGTCCCATATAAGTGTTTTCCCATCAATTTTTTTGATACATAATTGATGTTGGAAGCTAATGTCATTAATTTGTTCAATGCATTTCTCCTCACTATGTGATCCTAGAATAAGCCTTTGCATGTCAACGATTTCTGCTAACACATGTGTTACTGTCAGTTTGTTTAGTCTGTCACCAGTGATCAAATATGCTCTTATAAGGTCTTGTTAGGCTCTCAAGTCAATTTTTTGTCATTTCATTAGGTCTTCAAATAAAAATTTGGTCACTGGCTAGTGTGTCTAGGGCTATTTCCACTCATTTCAAAAAATTTCACATGTCGGTCCTTGTCATCACTAAGTTGTGTGTACCGTCATTGAAAGATCATCATCATCACTTCAGTCAACATCATCATGGTTTTCATTCATCTCAGTGTCACCATTAGGTCATTAGGGTTAAGGTCACCAAAATATGTCATTGCATGCATAAATTTGGCAAATGAGGAGTGGTAATAGGTAAAGTTGTTCAATGAAATTTGGTTTCAAAATGTAATTTATGTTTCAATTATGTAATAAGTTTCAAAGTTCTAAATCTGCAATTGAAAGTTCCAAAGCTATAAGGTTCCAGAAGCAAGGTGGGCGACCCTACCTCTTTGAAGAAAAATATTCCAAACAAAGCTATAAAAGACCAATTCATTCATTTTTCACATTCATCTCATTGTCAAAGAGCTCTCTCAGGTCAACAAACTCCACATTATCAGTTCCAAGGTCAGAGCACACTTCAAAGTTTGATGCGAAGGCAACCAGCTGTGTTTCCTAGCCTGCACGCTGCGTTTTCCCCTCCTATGCTGTGTTTTCCTTCAAGAGGCAAAAATCCAAGTTCTAAAGGTTTGCAAACCAATTTCAAAGGTTCTTCAGCCTTCTACAAGTAAGTAATGTCTCTTTAAGCCTCCCTATCAGTTGAATTTTCCTATTTTCATGGTGTAATTCCTCCAAAGAGCCCCACGTTGCATTTTGTGGGAGAGCTCTTCTTTGCAAATTTGTAAGTCAAATAAACCCTTCCCATAGTCATTTTCCCTTTCCCCACATCCACATACACTTCCTGAAACCCTCACACCCCCTCACTTTCACTCCTGAAGATTCTATATCCAAACCCTAGCCCCTACACCACACCACTATCCCTACGCTGCGTTTTTGGCAGCTTAATTCCCTCCCATTCCACTTCCTAAACCTTCATAACACCCTTCCCTACTTCCCTAATTTTTCCCATCCCCATTTCCCTCTCCTAACCCCTCCATCCAACTCCATTTCTCCATTCCCCTGTTTTTCACTATTAGGGTTTTCCCCTTGCAAAGCACATATGGAGGGAGATAAGAGGCCTTACAACAAGGGAGGTCAAATGTCAAGATATGAGCCCTTAACCACTCATGAATTGATGTCTTGACCATTATCCAAGTAGTGTTTTCAAAGGGTAGGGTGTCTTCCTTTTTGTGAGCAAGTTGAGAGAGTCAAATACCATGCTAAGTTTGACTAAATTGTTTTCCACTCACCTAAGAAAAGACAAGGTCATGATTGCAGGGGTTACATTCACTATATCAACTGATGTAGTAGAAGAGGCCACAGGGATATCCAATCATGGTGAGAAATGGTTCAAGAACCAAGACCTAGAGATTCAAAACTACAAGCCCTACCTGAAAAGACACTATCAACACCACATGAAGAAGGCTTTTC
Organism: Pinus albicaulis; assembly: GCA_034641835.2. Taxonomy (NCBI): domain Eukaryota; kingdom Viridiplantae; phylum Streptophyta; class Pinopsida; order Pinales; family Pinaceae; genus Pinus; species Pinus albicaulis. Next base: position 86,773,207 of record CM076572.1, read on the forward strand.
CTGTTGGGAAACTCCTTGAGAAGTATACACCACTGATGAAGATCATCATGAAGTACTTCACTTGTTTGGGAATATTTTCTAGACTATATAGGTACCATGTCAGAATACTCATGCATTTCACAAGGGTAAAGCCACTACCTCTACAGAAGTCTGGAAAAGATGGCAGAAAAAGTTCAGCATAGGCAGAGTGGTCTTGAAGTCAACCTGTTCCACCATGCTCTTATCAAAATCATTGTTTTACACCAGCTCGAACAAAAGAGCATCACTTGGGAAACTTTCATGTAATTAGATGTCTTTTTAACTTCTATTAGCCAACCTACTAGCCCCAGTTCACCATCAACACCATCAACACCATCTAGACATGTGGAGGTTGGCTCACCTAGCATAGTTTCAATGAGGATGAGGATTGAGGTCACTCAGACATACATAGAGGCAGAAGGCTTGTGTTTTCTCCTCAAATTGAGGAAGAGGCCATGCCTACATTAACAGAACATGGATCACCACCATAGCAGGAGGCATCTTTGCATGATGAGGAGTCCATCCGTCATTGCATTGATATAGTAGACTTGGAGACCCAAGAAATTCATAGAACCCTAGAGCAGGCCATTAAAGAAAAAGATCTTGAGATAAAGAAGCTCAAGGACAATTTGGCAAGGGCTAATTTCATAATTTCATTCATGGAGCATGAGAACAATCCACTAAAGGTAAAGTAACTACTTTTAGAGAGCAAGCAGTCTAAAGCTAGTATGCAAGATGTGAAAGGCAAAGCTGTGGTTGACATTGAAGATTCAGGTAAGAATGAAGGGTAGATGACAAGAAAGAGGCCAAGGACCATTGGTCTCTGAAGGGCACTTTAGAAAGAAGGAGAACACGATCCATTAGTTGAAGAGTTAACATTTGAAGAAAGGACAACTATGGAAATCAATGAAAATAGGGAGTTTTGGATGGACAAAGTGAATTGTCACTTGGAATATTGAGATTCAACAAGAAGATCCTAATGAAAATTAAGCATCTACAATAGGATGGAGCCTCAGGCTATTTTTAGGTGGATGTCTATTTATAGATGCATGAGAAAATTCTATTTATAGATGCATGTCTATTTATAGATGTATGTGCAAATTATATTTATAGATACATGTCGACTATTATTATCCCTTAATATTAGTTGGACAATAAACAATAATCTATTCTGAATGAGCACTTGGAAATAGTTAACTGAAGTAGCAAATCAATTAGTGAAAGGAATTTCGAGTTGAGAGGTTGGTTGGTGGGAGATGCAAGTGGACTTAGTTGTAACTCAGTGATTCAAAGTTGTAATAGTCTGAGACAGTTAGCTCATGTAATGAGAGCGCTTGGATTGGAGCTTTGTATGTAATTGTTTCATGATCCATGATATAATACATAATAGAAGATAGTGGGGTCGTTAGCTATAAGCTTTCCCTGGGTAAATTATCCGTGTTATGTGTGATTGATCTTTCTTCATGATATTGTGATTGGCGATTGTGTTTTAAATTCCACAAAGATTTGTAGAAATGATTATGTATTTAACAGTAGCATATTGTTAGATAAGGAGAATCTAGGATATACATGCATTTTGTATTCAATTTCTACATGGTATCAGAGCACGGGAGATTGCAGTAGTGAAGCAGGAGCTGAGTTTGTTGGTGGAAATAATTTGAATTTGCAGAAAGACTTTCTTGGTGCTACAACTGATTCAAGATCGAAATGGATTTCAATGGCTTGAGGTTAGAGTATGCCCTCGAGGGCAGCTCGAACTACATTGCTTGGAAGGACTGGATGGAAGCAATGCTCCAAGATAATGGCTTGAAGGAATTCATTGACAATGATGTTCCTAAGCTTGCTTCGTCAGATGTTGCCAATCTTAATGCATGGAAAAATAAAGTGGCAAAGGCGAGGAGGACTCTGTTGGAGGGACTACGAGACCACATTATCTCAAGCCTCCATGGGAAAGCCACACCATATGCTATGTGGAAGGCTTTGACGGATCTTTTCCAAAGCAGTAGCGACCCTAGGAAATTGAATCTCAAAGATAAACTCAAGAAGATCAAGATGGAAAAGGGCGGCAAAATTCTAAAGTATCTCACGAAGTTTGTCCAATGTCGAGATGAAATGGGGAGTGTGGGAATAACTGTTGCTGATGATGATTTGGTGAGCTTGGCTCTCTTGGGACTTCCTACGAGTTGGCATAGTTATGAAGACTTTGTCAACGGACGCGAAAAGTTGTCGGATTGGGAACGACTATGGTCAGATCTGGTGCAAGAGGAGTTCAGGCGGAACACTAGATATGGCTCTTCATCAAAGCATGATGATGAAGAGGATTGTGCTTTGGATGCCAAGGCGAAGAAGGGGAAGTGGAAGAAATTCCATTCTAAATCTGAGTCTAAAGTCAAGAAGCTGGATATGTCCAAGGTGAACTGTTTTCACTGTCAGGAACATGGGCATCTTGCTACTAACTGTCCGCAAAAGAAGAAGAACAAGAAGGATGCTGGAGCTACCGTTGGTGAGGCCCTTGCCTCACAATTTGAGCTTGACTTCTCTTTGATTGCATGCATGGCGTTAAGTGCATCGGGATCGGTGTGGTATTTGGATAGTGGCGCTTCCTTTCACATGACAGGAGATAAGGAACTTTTCAGTGACTTGGAGGAGAAAGATCTCCAGATGCAGATAGAGATGGGCGATGACGGACGATACAGTGCTACCGGGATTGGTACCATTACCTTTTAGAGGGAGTCTGGTAAACCATTTCAATTGAATGATGTTATGCATGTTCCAGGTCTGAAGAAAAATTTGGTCTCAGTCGCAATGTTGGAGGACAGAGGCTATGACGTTGTTTTCGGTGATGGAAAAGCTTTCCTGTGACATAAAAAAATGAGTCAAGCCAAGAGGATAGGAATTCAAGTTAAGAATCTCTACAAGCTGGAGGTAGATGGCTACACTGCCATGATGGGAAAGGCGGAAAAAGTGGTGAGCCGGGATGAGGGCGAATTATGACACAAGCGATTGGGCCATCTTCATCATGGAGCCTTGAAAGTCATGCAACAAATATCTACTGGACTTCTAATGGGAACACTTTCTTAGTTAGATTAGTGCAAGGGTTGCACCATGGGGAAGTATGTAAAGTCCACCTTTCATGAGAAGGAGAACCGTGCTTTAGGGATCCTTGAGAGAGTTCACACAGAAGTGTGTGGACTGTTCTCGGTTGCTTCAACAAAAAAACATAAGTAATATGTTATTTTTGTTGATGATTTTTCTCGTAAATGCTGGATCTTCTTCATGTAGAAGAAGGATCAAACAGTCTCAAAGTTCTGTGAGTTTAAGGCATTGGTGGAGAAAGAGTCGGGGAAGCAAGTGAAGGCTCTTAGGAGTGATAATGGTGGAGAATACATCTCTAGCGAATTCAATAACTTCTGTAGCAAAGAATGAATTCGAAGAGAACTCGTAGCGCCTCATAACCCACAACAAAATGGGGTCGAGGGGAGGAAGAACAAAACGGTTGTGGGTGCGACATGAGCGATGTTGCATGATCAGGGCCTACCAATGCATTTGTGGGCAGAAGCATGCAACACTGCGGTTTATGTGAAAAACCATTGTCCTCATAGAGTACTTGGCATGAGTACACCTGAAGAAGCTTTCAATGGTAAGAAACCAGATGTTTCACACTTCAATATTTTTGGCTCATCTGTTTATGTGCATGTGACCAAGAACACCAGGAAGAAGTTGGAGCCGATTGCTGAAGTTAGGATTTTTGTGGGGTACACAGAAACACCCCATAATTATTGTGTGTATTTTCCTAACAGTACGATGACTATTATGCGACATGATATAAAATTCGATGAGGGGAAAGCCATGCAGTTGTCGCTTGAGAGGGAGATAAACTTGCATTCGGAGGAGGAACTGCTAATTCCCAAAGATGAGTCTCTAGATGTGGATCAGCCACAGGAGGAGGTTCATGGAGTGGAGGAATCCACTCACGCAGAGCCAACCATCAGAATTGGTAGAAGGCGTACCACAGAAGCTAATAGGCTGAGACTTGATGCTGCACAGAATGTAGGAGCCCCTACTTCAAAGCACAGACAAAGACAGTCTCCTGACCGATTTACTGGATACATGGCTCTCATGAGAAAATGTATTGTGACTGAACCATCTTCCTTTCAGGAACTAGTGCAGGATCCCACATGGATAGATGCAATGGTGGAGGAGTATGACTCCATTGTAAAAAACAGTGCTTGGGAAATTGTTCCAAGGCTGATTGATAAATCAGTGGTAGGTTTGAGATGGATCTACAAGTTAAATCAAGCTGTTGATGGGAGTGTAGAGAAATACAAGGCTAGATTTGTGGCCCGGGGCTTCTCACAGATCGAGAGGATAGATTATGAAGAGACCTTTGCACCTATCACAAGGTATTCTTCCATAAGGACTATCCTTGCTCTCTCAGCACAGATGGGCTGGCGCATTCATGAGATGGATTTTGAGATTGTGTTTCTCAATGGGATCATTGAGGAAGAGGTGTACATAGAGCAGCTTGAAGGTTTCAAGATCTTCAACAACGAGTCGCATGTGTGCCGACTCAAAAGAGAGTTGTATGGGCTGAAGCAAGCACCCCGTGCTTGGTACACCCAGATAGACAACTATTTCACCAGACTGAGCTTCACCAAAATTGAAGCAGATGCAAACCTATACCAAATTGTGGTGGACGGTAAGCTTTTAATCATTGTTATTTATGTTGATTATTTAATATTGACTGGTGATGAGCAGTTAATACACTCATGTAAGGAGGATATTGCAAAGGAGTTCGAGATGAAGGATATGGGCCTCCTTTATTATTTCCTTGGATTGGAAATATGGCAGCGAGATGGTGAAATTTTTGTGTCTCAAGGCAAGTATGAAGGGAGATACTGGGTAAGTTTCACATGGAGGGCTGCAAACCCATGGATACTCCTCTTCCAAGAAACTAGAGGAAATATGATGCTACTTCTGGAGAGGTAGTGGATGCTACTGTCTATCGACAGTTAGTGGGTTCGCTAATGTATCTAGTGAACATGAGACCAGACATTTGCTATGCGGTTAACCAACTGAGTCGAGCTATGGTTAAGCCTACCAAGCTCTTTTGGAAGGCGGGCAAGCATGTCTTGAGATACCTGAGGGGCACATCAGGGTATGGTTTATGGTATAGATAAACGGATGGAGTGAAGTTGCATGGCTTCACAGATGCAAATTGGGCTAGAAGTCCAACGGATAGAAAGAGCACATTAGGGGGGATATTTAGTATCAGATCTACAACTGTTTCTTGGTACAACAGGAAGTAGAGATTCGTGGCACTCAGTTCTGTTAGTACCCTATAAATTATAGGATCTCAAGGTGACTGAATACTTCATATTTTGTGCAAGGTTTTCATTACTGAAAGGCTTTTCAAAATTCAAATGATTTCAAATAAAAAGGAAAAATGAAAAAAGAAAATAAAGAAAAGAGGGTATAAAAAATAAAGAAAAAGAAAAGAGAAAATAATGAAAAGAACAAAAGGAAAAAAGAAAGAAGAACCCAAAAAAAGAAATAAAACTGAAAGTGCTGCAAGTTCAAATTCCACTACTTTTTAGATAGGTCTGTCCAGTCATACAGTTTAATCATGATTGGACAATTTTCAATTTATGTTGATAAGTTAGAAAATAAATATTTGCCAAATTGTTTAATCTTGGCTTATCAGTAGATAGGTAGAAAATGAGATTGGTTCAACAACTTAATCTGAACCAATAGGAGAAATAAGGGATAGGGGTTAGGTTAAAATTTTAAAAGAAAATGTTTAGGGTCTACGAGTCTAAGTGCACCCTATAAAGGAAGAAAAAACGTTAGATGAGTAGGTCGGGTAGGCAGATATGCAAAGGAGGAAGAAGCGAAAGGAAAAGGTGAAATGGAGACTTCAAAATCCTTTGAGGCTAAATATTTTTTATCTTAAGCTCGTGCAAATCCTACCAAGGACCAAATCGCAATTCACATTGACCAAATTTCAAAAATTCCTTACCATTCATTCATTTACCAAAATCCTACTATCACCACTAAATCGCCCGATTTGCATTTTGCGATGTTAGCGGGCCATCCCACCTTCCCAGCCATGTCACTTCCCCCTCCTCACACTTCACACTTTGCAAGTGTAACAGGATAGCGCTAACGAAATGGTAAAGTCTGTGATTTGCAGGTTGTGGTGGTCCCACCTTCCTGGCCACGTCACTTCCCCCTCCCCCGCACTTCGCACTTCGCAAGTGTAACATGATAGCACTAACGAAATGGTAAAGTCATCGATATGCGGGCTGCGGGTGGTCCCACCTTTCCGACCACATCACCTCCCCCTCCTTGCACTTTTCACTTTGCTAGTTTAAACATTTACCTCCACTGCTCACAATTAAATCCATCGATGTGCGATTTGCGATAGCCGTGGGGCACTCCCCACCACGTCACCTCCCTCTCCTCGCACTTCGCACTTCACAAGATTTAAGTTTTACCCCTATTGCTCATAACTAATCCTCCGACATGCGATTTTCGATAGCGGCCACGTCCCACCTCCTCACCATGTCACATATTCCCCTCGGCGCTTATTCTTGGACCTGGGCCCACAGTCCCGTCACCCCGTCACATCAGCTAAACACCTCTCACCTTACCCTCCATGTCCACCCCTCACCTCGCCATCGACGACCCTCAATTTATTTCGGCCCCCCTTAAGCCGCCGAACGTTAACAAAGGAGGGGGGTCCGAAATGGGCGCTATCCATTACCACCTCCCCCTCCACGTGTCGTGCTCTCACTGTTTCGCACCCCCCGCTCTATTACCTTATTACCTGAGCCCCCCTTCGAAAAGATGTTTTCACTGTCCTCCAAACCATTGCCACCCTGTGACTGTTGCCAATGGCGCCGCGCCACATCCTCCATCACCTGTCTACTTCGCCCTGTCACATCCCCTCCCACCAATAGCACCGTTACACCATGAATGGTCGGGCCGTTATCCAACGGAGTCGCTCCAACTCAACGATTACCCTCCAGCCACATGTTAAAACCCGAATCCATCGCGACACCAAAGTTTGCATTGCTATTACTATTGAATTGCTATAGGTTGTGATATTATAGACAACAGCAGAGGAAATCACGATTAGCCACCTTGGCCGAAGGGTAAATTTCACATCAAAGAAGGAACAATCAACTCTCTATGAGCCTGGTTAGAGTTCTCCTTTCAAATAATTCACTTCCAATCCTGATCCCCTTCGGTATTACCCCTTCCTCAGTATCAATTCATACTGTTTCTCCCTTCTCTATTCCCTTCTCTTGTAGCCCATTCTCCATTGTAGGTGAAACCGAGAGTGAAAAAGCAAATCATGTCTCCCAGAAGTACATGTGACTTTGTCCAATGCATAGTCACAATTAAAGTTGGAAAAGGTCTCCACCATGGCAAAATATTCAAAGATAACATCTCTGGAGGATTTAGTGATACAGCTCGGGTATAATCCATCAAACATAGCAGTGGCACAAACCCTTGTGAGGAAGAAGAATGCAGACATAGCTACTTTGAGGAGGAAAATTAAGATTCCAGTAATAGAAGACCCTATGGCCAAGGATATAGAAGCAACTGAAACACAGAAGGCAGAAATGCTGCAATTAATTGTTGAACAAACAGAGCATATCAAGAAAATGGAGGATGAGATGGGAAAAATGATCAAAGAAAGATAGAAATCAATAAGGGACGTAGTGAAGGGAGCAACAAAAGAAGCAGCTAAGGCCATGATCCCCCTACAAGCAGTTCCTCTCATAGTGATCCCAACAGCCACAACATCCACAGGAGCTCTGGGGGAAATTATTGAGAAGCTAGCCAAGGCGATGGAGAACATGTATTTACAGTCAATGCAGATAAAAAGGCTGCAGAATCAACTCAGTGACTTGCTGGAGCAACTCAAAGGGAAAGACTCTGCACATGCCACAGAGTTGCAGATTAGAAAAAAGCTAAATGAGAGCTTGCAGAAGTCTCTTCAGGAGTCCTTCATTGTCTGCATGATGGGAAGTGTGAAAAAAATCATATGGTTGGAAATAATTGAGTCTGTAAATGATATATGGCCCTCAATTCTGATAATTTTTGAACAAAGGGATCTAATTGAGGTAGTGAATATTTCCATTGAGAAAATGAATGAGGAACTTGGATACAAGCCCCAAACTTCCAACAACATCATCAGATTCCTGAATGCTAAGAGATACCATGAATTGGAGCAACGGGAAGTGGCTAATAGAACAACCTCTATTCTTGAAGTTAAAAGGGTGTTGAATAAGAAGAGTCTGGTCACGCAGCTAGAAGAGAGATGCAATCAGTTGGAGATTGGGGTGAGAAGGTTTTTCAACAGGATTGAACCATTGAATAAAAAAAGTTTGCCTTCCTTGTTTGTCATCAATGATAAACTGATGCCTAGAACTGATTATGTAAAGAGATTGACAGAGTTTTCCGAGGACACATCAAAACTACAAATTTGAAGAACACCGTGACTGGGAAATCATTCTATGAAGTCATCAACAACGATGTCTTCATACAGCATGAGGTGAAAAAAAATTTTCAGCTGAAACCAACATTTTTGAAATACACCGAGATTGATGAAGTCTACAGGAAGATGAACAGGACTAAGATCCTGACTCCAGAGAGTTGGGAAAATATATGCAGGCTCCAGGAAGGATGAAAACTCAGTTCAGTGATGAAGCAGGCAACCCGGTGAATTGTCAATGTCCACACATCCAGTGTATCCGATTCGCCAGCACAGCAGACCGCCACAGCGTTAGATAACAACTCCTCAAGGACATCGAGCACTTTCCAAGAGGGCCATTATTATGAAGAGACACTTCCACTGTAACTTCAGACATCTGTCTAAAATAGTCAAAACGCATCCATGCATAAGGTGCACATACCCATTTTCAGTTACTCTTGTGGTAAATGAACCGATTGCCCTTTTGGTAACGACAATCTGGTGCAAATAGGTTAAATATAAATTTTCATTCTGTAACAAGGGTTGGACCCGGGTTTTGTAAGCACTTTTCATTGCAAGTATTTGCACTTTCCAAGCTGGAGCATCAATAAAGAGATCATTCTGCAAGATTCATGTGTTGTGTTGTCTTGGTGATGTTTTTCCGCATTCACGTTTAATTTTTTCCCACTGTAATCTCTTCATGTGTTTCATTTATAATTCTATTTTTAAAACAGGAAGGTTATATTAAGATTTGTTGTTTCAGAGTACTTTAATTCTGTCTGTCTTTACAATTTCAATGTTTTCTTCTGATGTATTTTTTAAGAATTCTTAGTTGCTCTTAAGTCATTACTGAAAGCACTTTTCTCCACCCCATAATTCCACTCAGCTATAAACACCAGTATTCACAGCTAGCTTGCCTTGCATTTTCTCTGGGATTTATGTGTACACCCAGCCTATTTTGATTCCATAGCCCAATGGAAATTGTTTAGAGAAACCCCTTAAGTCCAACCATGAAAAATCAAACAAAAGCAATTCCTGCACTCAATTTAATTAGCATAATATCAATAAATTCAAACAAATCTAATTCTTATAGAGAGATCCCTCTCAGAGTCTAGGAGGGCTAGATCCTGGGCTTCAAGAAGTTTTGATGTTGTGATTTATAGTTTAGTCTTGCCAATATTCTAAATTATAGGGTGATAACATAATGGCGACCATATTGGGGAAGCATAACTGAATTTTTTTAAATTTTTGTCCGAATTCAACGAACCTTGGCTATAAAATCACCAAACGATATAACTTTCTTTAAATATTGGTTTCTTCCAATATTCAATAATTAGTTGTCTGTGATTTTGAGCTAAGTTCTGGCTCCCAAAAGAATATCCACCAAATCCCATCCAGATCCAAATCCTCCTCCTATTGTAGATAATCCTGAGAAAATACTGAGGAAGCTTCCTAGAATGGAAAGTCCAACTAGTAGCAGGGTTCTCCATATTTATAGCTCCTTACCTGATAGCTTTGTCACTTTGCAAGACATTCAATTTGATTTGCACTTCGAACTAGGTCTATTCAGAACCAAATCTCAGAATTGGGCTGACCTTACAGTTTTTGATCCATCCATTTTTCATACCTCTACCCATGCTATTTCGTCCACCGTTTGTCTTCCTCCACCACCTCCACCAATCATGGCAGCCAGATATGCCCCATTGGTGCTACCAGTTCCTTTTCCCCCTATGCCCCAAAACTACTAGTCTAAGATTCCACAATTTGATTGCACTGGTCTTGTGACAACCCAACAACATATTGACAAAATGAATGACTATTTCGACCTATAAGAAATTGATGATGACAATGTCGCATTGAGAATGTTTTCCTAGAGTTTAGGGGGTGAAATCAGGAAATGGTTGAAGGATCTAACTCCTAATATTATTCATGATCTCCCTTCTTTCCACCGAGCATTTATAAACCGATGGGAAGTCAAGAAAAAACCACTGCAGATTCTATCAGAGTATGAAACTATAAAAATATCCCCCGAAGAGAGTGTGCAAGACTAATGTGCTAGATTTAACAACTTATATAACGCACTCCCTGCTAATATAAGACCACCCCAAGGAATAGTGTTGCTTAAATCCCCAGATGGATTTGAACTAGATATGGCCTATCAGCTTAGGGAAAGACACTCATCAACCTTGGAGGAAATGCAGAAGAATGCTATGAGTGTAGAGGCTAACTTGTTAGCTAAAAGGGCTAGGATGAGGACTGAGAGGAGAGTCACAATAAGAGGAGAATCCGTGGCCTCTACATCTAATGCCAAGATTGAAAATTTGGTAAGGGCTATGGAAAGGATGATGGAAAGGGTGAGTTTGAATGAAAGAGAAATACCCAGAGACAATCAACCAGCATCCCAAAATAGGAATCAAAACCCAAGAAGGAACCCTCCACAAATTAGGCAGAGAGGGAAAAGGGGTCCTGATCAGTAGATCAGGCCTCCCTTTCAATAAAATTATGCTGATGATAACGAAGGGATAGTGGAGGAAGAGGAGGAAAATCATATAAATTTGATGGGAATCAATGAAGAGGATCTTGTATTCTTCACTGAAGAAGAGCAGGACTTGTTTTCACTAGCCCAAGCTGACCTCGGGCCCGAAGAATCATATGACTACAAAATGGGTTTTGGGGATGCTATCATGGAATTCCACAGACAATACAACTTAAGGAGCGAAAATAATTTGGAAAATTCAAATAAAGGGAATTCAGAAAACTCTACCAAGAAATTATCTGAACCCGAAGCCAAGAAAACAACTAAAAACACTAAGAAAAATTTAAATAATTCAGAAAAGAAAACATAGAGAACAATGTCAAGAAATCAATAGATGTTTCTACCAGAAACCCTTAGAAGGACATCCCCAGTATAAGCAAACAGACTGAAGTTACCCAAATAATAGAGGCTAAAAGGATTGATATGTCAAACCCACTGAGAAATCAAACTCCCTTCAGTATCGAGAGAGAACTTGTGAAGGTAAGTATTTCTATCCCTCACTGAATTGGTAAAAAAAAATGTCTACAGATCTCAGGTCCTTAAAGTGTTAAATATAGGGGAGATTATAGACACTATTAATTTGAGTGATGACTAGCCTCAACTCTTGTTTGGGACAGAGGTTGATGGTAGACTGCAAGAAGGAGCGGTTCCCTATTTTTATTTTATTTTAAATGTTCATGATAAAATACTTCATAACACCATGTTGGATTCCGGTGCCTCACATAACCTTATGCCCCAAGTTTTCATGGAGAAGCTCGACCTCGAAATCACTAGTCCCTACAGGGATTTATACTCTTTTGATTCTAGAAAAGTTAAGTGTCTAGGCCTGCTCAAGGAGCTCTGTGTCACTCTAGCTCAAATACCTGCAAAGAGTTTAGTGATGGATATTGTTGTGGCAGACATTCCCCTAAAATATAGAATGATTTAATCTCGCTCATGGGGGGGCAAAATTACAAGGAACTCTACAACTAGACATGACTTGTGCTACCATTCCGGTGTTTGGTCAATCGAGGAAGCTTTATAGAGAAACATTGATGAAGTACATGGTAATTAGCCAAGAAAAGCCTTACAAGCACCCTTTGTACTCTATTCACACTGACCTGGATTATTTCATTTTTTATAATGATGGAATCATTGATTCACATATTTCCCAAGTAGAAAATGATCCCACAGAAAACATTGACAGTCAAACCCAAATAGAGCAACCAGACCATGCCCATGAACCTCTTTGGAACATGATTTTTGATGGCTCATGTGGCCAAGCTAGCTTCGTGGAAGGAATCTGGGTGTATAACACAGGAGACAATAGTGCACAGGGTCATTCATACAAATTAATTTTCCATTGCACAAACAACCTTGCCGAGTATGAAGCGTTGATTTTGGGATTACAAATGTTGAAAAAATTAGGAGTAAGGAGGATCTCTGTGCAAAGTGATTCCGAGCTAGTCATTAAACATGTTAAAGGGCTATATGTAGCAAAACACCCTAGACTGAGAGCTTATAGAAATGTTATCCTTGATTTTTTGAGGACCTTCGAGGAATATGATTTGGCAGTCATTCCTAGAAACCAAAATGTCCTAGCCAATGGCCTGGCTCTTTCAACAAGCACCTGTAAACTACCTCACCCAAACAAGCAACATACAATTGAGGTCAAACACCGTCCTTTAGTGCCAGACAACATGAGGTATTATAAAAAAATTGAGAGCTTTTGAAGAGCTTTTCGGATTATCCACAATATTAATGAACATTTGTTAACGTTTCGAATCCCAATGGAGATCCATCTTCAGAACATTTGAATGAAGGATTAAAAGAAGAGTTTTAAGCTACTAATAATGAAGAAAAATATAAAAGAGCCAACTAAAATTATTATTTATGTTCAGTTTTATTTTACAAATTATTTAATTATTTTTTATTTTAATTCGAAAAGCATTAAGATAATTTTATTTCTAATTTAATAATTTTATTTTAAATTTGTAATAATTTCTTTTAATAAAATAAACTCATTTTAATTTAATTAATATTATGTTTAATAATAATAATAATTTTAATTAATATTTATAATCTAACTAAATTAAAATCCTAAAAATATTATAATATGAGTTAGTTAGGATAATTAATAATTAATATAATGAGTAATCAATATATATTATTGTTATAATTAATAAATAATTAAATACAATAATTATTTACTAATTAATATTAATATTTATTTATTCAAAATAATAAATAAATATTAATCAAGTAAATAATTATTTATTTTATTATGTTTTATAGTTACTAATTAAATTATTTTTATTAATTAGTTTATTTAATAAATTTTTATTTTATTTAATTTTTGATAGGATCAATATTAGAGTTAATTTTAATTTGGAATTTAAGACAGTAGATACTAATACTAATTACTAATTAATTAATTTTTATTTTTTAAGCAAATAAAAATTAATTAATGGGGATAATTATTAAAAGAAAATACTTTAATTATTAAAACGACCCTAGAATTCAAAAGAAAAGAAATGAACCTGGAATCAATACCTAAAACTATACCTGGGAGGAGGGTGCTAGGTCGCCAGCTGTCACTGATTTCACATCCCCCATCCCTATTAAGATTATAAGGATGTTTTATAATCTCAAGGGCCTCTCTCACTTTCCTTCTTTGATAGTGCTCATCTCTCACAATGATCATTGCATCTTCTAGACACACTTGATGCTTAGTTTTCGAGGAGTGTTCTGCAAAGTCTGAAGTGCGAGATCTCTCATACTTAATATCGGCTCCATGCTCTTGATTAATAATTTTGAGAAACACTGGTGAATTAAATAATAATTAAATTAATTAATTTAATTAATAACTATAAAACATAATAAAATAAATAATTATTTACTTGTTTAATATATATATTTTTAATTTTTTTAATAAATAAATATTAATATTAATTAGTAAATAATTTTTTATTTAATTATTTATTAATTATAACAATAATATATATTGATTACTAATTATTTTAATTATTAATTATCCTAACTAACTCATATTATAATATTTTTAGGATTTTAATTTAGTTAGATTATAAATATTGATTATTTTATTAGTTATAATAAAGGGTTTTTTATCAATTAAAATTATTATTATTATTAAAAATAATATTTAATTAAATTAAAATGAGTTTATTTTATTAAACGTAATTATTAAAAAATTAAAATAAAATTATTAAATTAGAAATAAAAAATAATTAAATAATTTATAAAATAAAATTAAACATAAATAATAATTCTGGTCGGCAGTTTCATATTTTTCTTCATTATTAATGGCCTAAAACCTTTCTTTCAATCCTTCATTCAAATGTCCTGGAGATGAATCCCTGTTGGGATTTGAAATGTCCACAAATGTTCATTAATACTGTGGATAATCTGGAAAGCTCTTCAATAACTGATAACCACAGGAGCTTAAAAACAAAAAAAATTGAGAGCTTCCTGCAATCTAGAGATGAATTTGAAGACAATAATGTGGATATGGACAGTCTTATCAAGGTACAAACTACTGAGGAGACACAAGCCACTGTTTTGGAAAACATTGTTCTAGATGTAAATACAACTGTAAATATTCTAGCTCACAACACTGTATATAATATCAATTAAAAAAAAGGCTTGGAAAAAGTGGAATTTGAAATACTCCAACTTACAGACAATAATTTTCCTAGAGGGCTAGTCCCTTTAGAAGAATTATTTGAAATTAATGATGTGGCCAAAAAACCCAAAATAGAACCAACTGAAATAGACATTGAGGAATGTAATATAGGCATAGAACAAAACCCCAAAATCATCAAACTATCTAAATCTCTGCCTACTATTACAAAGGAAAAATATATAGCCTTATTAAAGGAATTTATTGATGTGTTTGAATGGGGCTATGAAGATTTGAAATCCTATGACACCAACATCATTCAACACAAGATTCCAATTAAAGAAAATCAAAAGCCATTCAGAAAAAAATTGTGAAGAATAAATTATGTTTTAATGCCTTTATTTGAGAAAGAGATTAAGAAGATGCATGAAGCAAAAATCATAGTGCCACTCAGATACTCCCAATGGGTTTCCAATATTGTCCCAACTAGGAAGAAAACATGCGAGATTAGACTTTGCATTGAATTCATAAACCTTAATAAGGTATCTCTTAAGGATAACTACCCTTTACCTAAGATGGATCACATATTACAAAGGGTAGTGGGTTCCAGCAGGATATCTTTGTTAGATGGCTTCTCTGGTTACAATCAAGTGTTAGTGCACCCCGATGACCAAGATAAGACAACTTTTACAACTCCTTGGGGGACTTTTATGTATGTGAAAATTCCCTTTGGACTAATGAATGCTGTAGCTACCTTTCAAAGGGACATGGACATTGCATTTGCTGATGACATTGGCCACTTTATTGTGATTTATTTGGATTACATCATGGTGTTTTCTAAAACCGATGAAGAAAATTTAACACACTTGTGACAAATTTTTGAAAAATGAAAAAAATTTGGACTCTCCCCGAATCCTAAGAAGACATTGTTTGGATTAGAATAGGGAAAACTGTTAGGCCATATTATCTCTTAGGATGGAATAAGAATTGAACCTAGCAAAACTGAAGGAATATTGAAAATCAGCCATCCTAAGGAGATTTATACCTAACGTGGTAGAACTTTTAAGGAACATCACTAACATGCTAAAGAATGGATCAGAAATAAAGTGGACCTTAGAAGCAAAACAGTCTTTTGACTTGGTCAAGCTAGCATTAACAAAGGCCCCAGTACTAATTAGTCCAGATTTCGCTAAATTTTTCATGATTTTTTCTTTTGCCTCTGAACATACTATTGCTGCTGTTTTGCTACAAAAAAATAGTGAAGGACACAAACAACTAATAGCATTTTTCAGCAAGGCATTAAGAGATGCATCTTTGAAATATAATATCATGGAAAAACATGATTTTTCATTGGTTAAAGCACTAAAATATTTTAGAGTCTATATTTTACATTCACATATCATTGCTTATGTTCCAAATGCAGTTGTCACAAACATTCTAGCGCAAAACGGTCCTGATGGAAAAAGACAGAATTGGATTGCAGTGATCCTAGAGTACGATGTGGAAATCAAGCCTACCAAGTTGATCAAAGGCCAAGGACTAGCTGAATTGATGGCAAAATCTAATTTACGTGTACTAGACATCAATGTGGTACATGCATTAGATGATCAAGAGGAACTGGCGACTCCACCGATTGATGAAGCATTCCTGAATTCTCCATGGTATGTTGATATTTTGTATGTACTGTCTAATCTGAATGATCCTCCTGGTTTATCTAAAACAAAGGCTAGATTTCTAAAACTCAAAGCTGTTAAATTCTGCATTTTGGATAATTCTTTGTATTGGAAAGATAACAGAGGCATTTTGCTTAAATTTTTATTAAAGGATGATGCAGTTCGAGCAATGCAGGAGTTCCATGGAGTTGACTGTGGTGGCCATCTCTATTGGAAAACCACTACTAACAAAATCACGAGAGCTAGTTTTTATTGGCCCACCATTTTTCTTGATGTCCATAAGATGGTTACTGCCTGTCATAAATGTCAAATATTTGAAGGGAAGAGGAAGCTACTGCCCTTACCTCTGAAACCTATTTTGTAGAAATCCCTTTCCAGCAGTGGGGATTAAACTTTATAGGAGAAATTCATCCTCCATCTTATTCTCAACACAAATGGATCCTTACTACTACATATTATTCCACCAAATGGATAGAGGCCACCCCGTCTAGGAATGCCACTGATTCTGTCATCATAAAATTCCTAGAAACCAACGTCATTTCTAGATTTGGTTGTCCGAGGAAAATAATTACAAACAATGCTGCAGCCTTCAGATCCAAAAACATGGTTAATTTCTGTCATAGATATCATAGAACATTGGGGCATTCAACAACCTACTACCCTCAAGGTAATGGACTTACTGAATCTTCAAATAAAAGCCTGGTGAACATCATTAAAAAGATTCTGGAGGAGAATAAGAAATCATGGCACAATAAGCCGATCAACGCCCTATGGGCTAATAGGCTCACCACAAAGAAATCATTTGGCATGGTCCCCATGCCAATTGGTTTATGGAATGGATGCAGTGTTCCCTTCTTCCTTGGGAGTTCCAGCAATGAAGATAATCCAAGAGATCCAAGCTGAACCAAATGACATTCAAAGGAGGATCAATGACACCATTCAACTGCAGTAGTCCAGAGAAGAGGTTTACAACAAAAACTAAGTGATGCAAGAGAATATAAAAAATATCTTTGACAAGAGAAGCAAGGCCAATGATTTCAGTCTAGGTGACAAGGTTCTGAAATGGGATTCCAGAAAGGAGGATAAAGGTAAGCACGAAAAGTTTGAAAATATTTGGCAAGGGCGATACATAATTCATGCTTCCAGGGGAAATAATGCTTACTTTCTCAAAGAGTTGGATGGTATCAAAGTATCTGGAGGTACTGTCAATGGCAGGATACTAAAACATTATTTCTTCTAAACTCAGGTTAAATTGTCATAATTGTAAATACCATAGTCTTATAGTGTTCAATAATTCATTGGACGAGATTGAAGCCCGAAGTGAAGGACCTAAGCCTATTTCGACGAGAAGATATAAAAACAGAAAGGAAATTAGTTGAAAAAGAAAGGAAAGAAGTTAAAAATGTTGCAGAAAAAGGAGCATCCAAGGCTATTGGTGTCAAGTTTTTGACACTTATTTTCAAGAAGCACCATCCCCAGCCGGAGCCACTGTTAGTACCCTATAAATTCTAGGATCTCAAGGTGACTGGATACTTCATATTTCATGCAAGGTTTTGATTATTGAAAGACTTTTCAAAATTCAAATGATTTCAAATGAAAAAGAAAAAAGAAAAAAAATAAAAGAGGGTATAAAAATAAAGAAAAAGAAAAGAGAAAAGAATGAAAAGAAAAAAGGAAAAAAGAAAGAAGAACCCCAAAAAAGAAATAAAAATGAAAGTGTTGCAAGTTCAAATGCCACCACTCATTAGATAGGTCTGTCCAGTCATACAGTTTAATCGTGATTGGACAATTTTCAATTTATGTTGATAGGTTAAAAAATAAATATTTTCCAAACCGTTTAATCCCTGCTTATCAGTAGATAGGTAGAAAATGAGATTGGTTCAACAACTTAATCTTAACCAATAGGAGAAATAAGGGATAGGGGTTAGGTTATAATTTTAAAAGAAAATGTTCAGGGTCTGCGAGTCTAAGTGCACCCTAGAAAGGAAGAAAAAATGTTAGATGAGTAGGTTGGGTAGGCATATATGCAAAGGAGGAAAAAGCGAAAAGAAAAGGTGAAATGGAGACTTAAAAATCATTTGAGGCTAAATCTATTTTATCCTAAGCCCGTGCAAGTTCCGCCAAGGACCAAATCACAATTCACATCAGCCAAATCGCAAAAATCCCTTACCATTCATTCATTTCCCAAAATCCTCCGATCACCACCAAATCACCCGATTTGTGTTTTGCGAGGTAAGCGGGCGGTCCCACCTTCCCGAACACGTCATTTCCCCCTCCCCGTACTTCACACTTCACAAGTGTAATAGGATAGCGTTAACGAAATGGTAAAGTCTACGATCTGCGGGCTGCGGGTGGCCCCACCTTCTTGGCCACGTCACTTCCCCCTCCTCGCACTTTGCATGTGTAACATGATAGCGCTAACGAAATAGTAAAGTCTACGATATACAGTTTGCGGGTGGTTCCACCTTCTCGGCCACGTAACCTCCCCCTCCCCGCACTTTTCACTTCGCAAGGTTAAACATTTACCTCCGTTTCTCACAATTAAATCCACCGATGTGCGATTTGTGATAGCCGTGGGGTCCTCTCCGCCATGTCAC
Source organism: Pinus albicaulis (assembly GCA_034641835.2). NCBI lineage: Eukaryota > Viridiplantae > Streptophyta > Pinopsida > Pinales > Pinaceae > Pinus > Pinus albicaulis. The sequence continues at coordinate 86,792,135 of CM076572.1, forward strand.
CTCCCTCTCACTGCACTTCGCACTTCGTAAGATTTAAGTTTTACCCCTACTGCTCATAACTATATCCTCTGACGTGCGATTTGTGATAGTCGTTGGGTCCCACCTCCTCGCCATGTCACACATTCCCCCTAGCGCTTATCCTCAGATCCAGGCGCACAGTCTCGTCACCCCATCACATTAGCATTAAACACCTCTCACCTTACCTTCCATCTCTGCCCCTCACCTTGCCATCGATGACCCTCAATTCATTTCGGCCCCCCTTCAGCTACCAGACATTAACAAAGGGGGGGGGGGGGTTCGAAATGGGCGGTATCCATTACCAACTCCCCCTCCATGTGTCGCGCTCCCACTTTTTTTCAACCCCCCACTCTATTACCGCTCACCACCTGAGCCCCCCTCCGAAATTTTTTTTCTGTTGTCCTCCAAACCGTTGCCGCCCTGTGTCCATTTCCAATGCCGCCATGCCACGTCCTCCATCACTGTCCACTTCGCCCCATCACATCCCCTCCCACCAATAGCACCGTTACGCCATGAATGGTTGAGCCGTTATCCAATGGACCCATGCCAACTCAACGGTTACCCTCTAGCTACATGTTAAAACCCGAATCCACCACGTTGCCAAAGTTTGCATTGCTGTTACTATTGAATTGCTACAGGTTGTGATATTACAGACAACTGCAGAGGAAATCACGACCACCCACCTTAGCCAAAGGGTAAATTTCACCTCAAATAAGGAACAATCAAAGCTCAGTGAGCCTATTTACAATTCTCGTTTTAGATAATTCACTTCCTATCTCGATCCCCTTTGGTCTTACCCCTTCCTTAGTATCAATTCATACCATTTCTCCCTTCTCTATTCCCCTTCTCTTGTAGCCCATTCTCCATTGTAGGTGAAACCGAGAGTGAAAAAGCAAATAATGTCTCCCAAGGTAGATCATCAGCCTTTCAATCCCATGGTCTACCCCTAGGTAGACTTGGACCATATTCCCCTGGTTGACAATGATTACAAGATCCACGAGACAGAGTCATACCTCGACCTATTCGATGTATACTATTGGCTCAAGGATAAGCTCCTTGATGAAGTAGATGGTATCAGCCTGTGGAAGACCAAGCTTCCACATTACATATTCCCTAGAACCCATAGCTACCCTGAGCTGATTAGGAAATGTCAGTCTTGCCATGACATTGAGAAAAGAGCCATAGTGAACTCTACAGGAGAGATTTTATTTTATATAAATGCCCCATCCATTTAAGAGATGTTACAGGCCCCCATTGTTGAGGACACTGTCCCTTTTTCATATGAGGCCCTTATAGGAATACCAAGGATTAGATTTTGCTAGCAGGGCCAAAACCTTGAAGCTTTTCATGACTCCCGATGCACCAGTGGCTATTGCAAATTCCCCCCATATCCATCATCCACCTTCCCGGAAAGGACCCAACACATTGTCACTACCCTATCTTATTTTTTAGGTTATCATAATGATCAGTGGATAGATGAAGCCATAATTGGTTTCTTGTCTATCCTCTCTGCAGATGCCAAGCCCAATGTTATCTTCAACTATGCTCAGTTCCTTGTTGATGAAATCCACGATCAGTTCTTGAAATTTCAAATAGAAGGGGTATTCAGATACACCTCTGTGTTGGTGTACCTGTTTAATTTTTTTCAATTCAGCAAGTTCGAATTCGACATGATAAAACAAGGTGAATATTGTCAATAGCAATCTATCATTTTTTGGACAAATCTATTGAGAAAGGTGTAGGAATATATAGGGTAAGTTCCTTCAGTCAAGAACCAAAGGTCGCCGCTCACAAACAGATCACAAATCAGTACACCAATATAATCACGTGGTTAAAACCCTCAAAGAGGGAAACAGTCCACGGCCACTTCAGGAAATTTATTAATATAAAAAGAAGAGTTACATATGTTTCTCTCATAAACGGTTATCGGACAAACGACCCTCCATGCTCTTTAAATAGAGATCATGGACCAATCAGGAGTCAAGCCACAGATCAAGTGTCGTTAATACCGAGGTGAGAGATAACCATCGGATCACTACAAATCATGACCGTGGGATTATAAGTTACAAATGTACATGGTAAAGAAACACACTTTACCTAACTCTACACTAGACTAAGTTATTCTTAGCTATTTACTATGTGTCGGAATATCCTAACACCCCCCCTTAAGAACAACTTGGGATAGGATTGAAGGATTTACAAAGGTGACACAAAAGGAGCCTATCTCCTATGTGTCGAAATATCCTAACATCCCCCCTTAAGAACAAATTGGGATAGGATTGAAGGATTTAAAAAAGTGACACAATAGGAGAAGGAAGGAGGCATTAGAGCCTATCCCCCCTTAATGAAAACTTTCCTGAAATCCAAGCATGGATCGAAGTTTGGTAAACTTTGCTTCTCTGAGAGCCTTCGTAAAGATATCGGCTACTTGATCATTGGTTGGATAATATTGCACTTCAAGAACACGATCATGAATGAGCTTTCTGATGAAGTGTATGTGGAGTTCAATGTGTTTCATACGTTGATGCTGACCTGGATCTTTACATAGCTAAATGGCACTCTGATAATCACACCAAAGTGTAGTTGGATGTTGCTGATGAAGACCAAATTCAGACAGAATCTGACGAAGCCACATGGCTTCCTTGCTGGCTTCAACTGCACCACAATACTCTGCTTCTGCTGAAGAAAGAGAGATGGCATATTGTTTCTTACAAGACTAGGTAATAGGTCCTGAACCAGGAGTGAATACATATCTTGCAGTAGAATTTCGATCATCAGGGTCACCAGCCCAATCAGAATCAGTGAAACCAATCAACAATGGAGATGCTCCTGCACTGTAATAAATCCCAAATTGAATTGTACCTCGAATATATCGAAGTATTCTTTTAGCTGCTTTCCAGTGACTTTCATGAGGTTGGTGTATAAACCGAGCGACAAGACCAACGACAAAGGAAAGGTCAGGAAGGGTGTGGGTTAGATACAGAAGTTTACCAACAAGTTGACGATATAAGGTAGCATCAACTTCAGGGGTAGTACAAGTGACTGAAAGCTTGACTCCAGACTAAAAGGGAGAAGGGGTTGGCTTACAGTCTTCCATGTGAAATCCATGTGAAAGTGGTGTAGAATATCATAGGCATACTTGGACTGAGAGAGGGTAATGCCTTCCTTGGATTGAAAGACTTGAAGACCAAGGAAATAATTCAAGTGTCCTAAGTCTGCCATTTCAAACTTATTTTGAGGCTAGACTTCACATGGTTTATATGGTTTGGATCACTACCAATAAGGATAAGATCATCAACATAAAGAACAAGGATGATGAAGGACTTACCCACTTTCTTGGTGTAGACAGTGTTGTCAGAATGACACCTAGAAAAGCCATTATCTAATAGAAATCTATCCATTTTGGCATACCAAGCCCGAGGAGCTTGTTTGAGACCATAGAGAGACTTCCTAAGGTGAAAAACAAGGCTAGAGTCATTTTGGATAAAGCCAGGGGGTTGTTCCATGTAGATTTCTTCATGTAAATCTCCATGTAAGAAGGCAGATTTAACATCCATCTGATGGACTTCCCATTTAAAAGAAGTACCAAGGGAAAGAGAAAGGTGGATGGAATTCATTTTGGCAACAGGGGAGAAGGTTTCAGTATAGTCAATGCCTTCAACTTGTGAAAATCCTTTAGCGACAAGACGAGATTTATGTCTATCCACTTTTCCATCTGGTCCAAATTTTTTTTTGTAAACCCATCTGCATCTGACAAGTTTTCTTCCTTTTGGAAGAGGAACAAGATCCCAAGTATCATTCTCCAATAAGGAACGATATTCTTCATTCATAGCTTCATCCCAAGCTGGATGACCAGAGGCTTCTTCAAAGGTTTCCGGATCAAGATTTTCTGGAACTTGAGCCAATAAGGAAGAATCTCTTTCGATTTGAGAACGTGTACATCGTCGATCGACAGGGTCACTTGCAAGAGAACCTGCTGCATCCCGAGTAGAGCGGACCCATCTTGGAAGAGGTGGTGTATAAGGAACAATTTCAAGAGGTGGAGGAGGATTTTCATCCTCGCTGTCATCATCTGAACTAAAAGGAATGCTATTAAAAATAGAAGAGAGAGAGAGAGGTGGCACATATGCCGAATCAAGCTCGCAGGCCAAGGGTGGCACACCCGCCAAACTAGGCTCGCAGGCCGATATATTTTCATCAAAATTTACATCTCTTCTAGTGATTATATTTTTGGATTTTGGTTGAAGAAGTCTATATCCTTTGACATCTTCAGAATATCCAACAAAAATACAATTTTCGCTCTTAGGTTCTAAGGCTTTATGTTTCGCATCTGGAATATGGGCCCAAGCATCACTTCCAAAAACACGAAAGTGACTTACATCTGGTTTGTTTGAGCTTCAAGCTTCTTCTTGAGTTATATTATTTAAAACCTTAGTAGGAGTGTGATTTAATATGTAATTTTCACAGTTAATGGCTTCTGCCCAAAAATTGAGACCAAGTCCTTTAGATTGAAGCATAGAATTAGCCATTTATTTTAAGGTGCGATTCTTCCTTTCATCTACACCATTTTTTTGTGGAGTATATGGAACATTATGTTGCAATTGAATGCCATGCTCAGTGCAGAAGTTGATAAATTTGTTGTTAACATATTCTCCGCCATTGTTTGATCTTAACTTAAGAATTTGATGTCTAGATTGTTTCTCAACAAAGACCTTAAAGGCCATGAACATGTTAAAAAATTCACTCTTGAGTTTTAAGAATTATACCCAAGTGCGTCTGGAAAAATCATCAATGAAAGTTAAGAAGTACTTGCAACCAGAGAAAGAAACAACAGGAAGTGAACCACATAAATCAATGTGCACAAGCTGCAAAGGGGCTGAAGCGTGCCAAGAGGCACGATTTTCAAAACTATCCCGATAATGTTTTCCGAGTACACATCCGAAGCAAACACCATCTCGGCAAGATACCATAGGAAGGCCCATCACCATATTTTCCTTACATAGAGTTTGAAGAGAGCAATAGTTTAAGTGACCAAATCGCTCATGCCAAAGTTTGCTCACATCATCATTATGAGCAACAAAAATAGAGGGAAGAGATGATGACCCAAAGTTGTCAAACTTATACAACCTTGTGGAATCATCAGCAATGCCAGTAGCTAAAATATGTTTAGGATCTTTGAGGTCCTTGATTATAACATCATGAGGTGAGAATTCTACTATTTTCCCTTCACCTGAATGAGTTATCTGATAAACAGATAGAAGGTTGCATGACAAGGTAGGAACACATAGTACATCATTAAACTGACCGTTATCTAGATGAATGGTTCCAGATCCTACAACACTAAGAGATCTATCATCACCAACATAAATATGTTTGGTGTTACAATCATTTAAAGAAGAAAACATGGATTTATTTTTAGCCATGTGGTAAGAAGCTCCAGAATCAATGAGCCATTCATGAGAAGGAGAAGAAGAAGATATATTTAATGCATAACCAGATCTTGATGCTTGACAACCACAAGCAGAAAGTGAGATGCCTAAAGATGAAGGTGAAGAGTGCTCCAAATTGATGTTGTGCTTCTTCATTGCTGCTTCTAAGGCTTCCATCTTCTTAAAACATTTGGACTCTATATGGCCATCTCGATTGCAAAAATTGCAATGTCTATCTATCTTCTTCCCTTTGTTTTGATTTGCCTTATTATTTTGGTGATTTGATTTTTCAGTTTGCGGTTGAAATTGATTAGGGCCCTTGTTTGGTTTAGGACCATATTTCTTAGGATATTGCTTCTTGGGATTCTTTTGATATGGTTGTTGTTGGGCTGCTAGGGCTTTCTTAGAAGCGTTTCCAGTAGTGATAAGACCAAGGTGTAAAATTTTTTCTTGTGCTCTTATCAAAGAATCACAAAAGGAATCAAAAGAGGGATTCTTGTAGGTGGTTCGTGAAGAAATGATGGCTTCTCTAGTGGAATGGAAGGTGGAAATAAACACAGAGTATGCGGGGCCAAACTTAGCAAGAATGCAATAGATGAGGCTACCATCATCCTTTTTGATCTTACAAACTTCTAAAAGAATTCTGAGGGTCTTAAATTTAGACAAAAAAATCTTTAATGGAGGAGAAATTATTGGGGTCCAAAGTAAGAAACTCATTTTCAAGCTAGTGGGAACGGATTTTATTTTGAATGCCAAAAACAGTTTTAGATTTTCCAGGGCTTCATCAGGGGTGTCAATGTCAAGGATATGAAATCGAAGATCTTGAGCAATGGACATTCCTATCAACCCTCATGCTTGATCTTGTTTGTTTTCCCATTTAACAGCTTTATCATCATCAAAAGGTTTAGTTTCTTTTCCTGTGGCTATTATATAAAGCCCTTTACTTCTAAGTATATCTACCATGTGAGGTAGCCATTGGAAATAATTGGTGCTGTTAAGAATAACTGGGCATGCGTTTTCCTTTTTTTTTTTTTAAATTGAAGCTAAGAAAAGCTGAAACTAATTGCTCCAATGGAAAGATCTCGAAAAATTAGGCCGTTTAAAAAAAAAAGGCTCAAAAAATGCTTCTGGATGAAGAATTTATGCCTTTTGAAAAATATGAGTTGTAGATGCCGAATAGTTATGGGAACGGGATGAAGTGCAGCTTAAAAAAAAATAAAAAAATTCCGCCCCTTTTAACAATTTTTTGTTACCAAAGAAGCTTGAGAAGGAGACAGTGAACCCAAGATCTCTATTCTCATAAACTAACCCCTCACCCAAGTAAGATAGTAAAAGGATCACGTTATTGTATGAAAGGAGGAAGGGGTTTTTTTTTTTTTAAATTTTGTAACTCTTTGTTGTGCGTGCCTTTTCCTGCACAAGAAAACACAAAAACTGAGCAAAAAAAAAGAAATGCAAAGAATTACGATAGAATGTTAGATTTTCGGTTAGCCTTACTGACAACTATCGCTTCTTTCACTATTTCTGATTTCCCGAGATTGCACAAAGACGCGGGGAAAGATCATACGTAGCAAAAAAAATCCCTTTGTCCTGTTTCTGATTTTTCGAGATCGCACGTAGCACAAAATAAAGAGCATACACAGAGAAGAGGGTATATATCCGACAAATAAATAAAACCTAAAAACCGAAAATGAAAATAGGGAACCGAAATAACCAGAACTATTAACAAACATAACTACAAAATATATGCTTTATACCTCCAGATCTAAATTTTCATAACTTGGGCAGTGGGAAACCTTTTCGCATGAAAAGAAAGGAGTCCTCAATGTAACAAATGCTCCGGACACAACCGAGCAGTTCTCCAAGCCCAATTTTTTTTAGAAATAGTAGATCTACAAAATGACATTCGCATGCAGTCAAACTGGCTTCGGATTTTGATCAACAACAGATGCGGCCCTCAAAATAGCTTTGATATCATGTATGAATTTACAGGGTAAGTCACTTAGATCAAGAACCAAAGGTCACCGCTCAAAAATAGATCACAAATCAGTACACCAGTATAATCACGTGGTTAAAACCCTAAAAGAGGGAAACAGTCCACGGTTTGAGCCAACGCCGCCACTTTAGGCAATTTATTAATATAAAAAGAAAAGTTACATATGTTTCTCTCATAAACGGTTACCAGACAAATGACCCTCCATGCTCTTTAAATAGAGATCATGGACCAATCGGGTGTTAAGCCATGGATCAAGTGTCGTTAATACCAAGGTGAGAGATAACCATCGGATCACTACAAATCGTGACCGTCGGATTATAAGTTACACATGTACATGGTAAAGAAACACACTTTACCTAAATCTACACTAGACTAAGTTATTCTTAACTATTTCCCATGTGTTGGAATATCCTAACAAAAGGAGCAGGAAGGCTATTCATACAAGAGATTTGTAGACCTATTTTTTCACCCAGCAATTAGTGCACTCAACAACACCACAGAGCCCAGGGTAAGTGAGGAAATCAAGAAAGTGATGCAGTTGACAGAGCAGATCAAGAAAACAGACTGGTATCTCTACCAAAACTACACGGAGATCAGGGTTTATGGAAGTGAATTGCCCCCCTATAAACTACCCAAATACCTCTCCATGAGGATATTTTCCCTTGAGTATATCAGAAGAGTGATATATGCTGATGAGGTGCATTTTGTTTCGGCCAAGAAGAAGTCACAATTTAGGATTAAATCCCAAATCGGTCCATTCATCTGCAACAACAGGGCAGCAGGGGGAGAGGAAGATAAAATACTGAAAGTGATTAAATTCACACAATGTGTCACCTGGTCCTATGATCCAATGGGGATCATCTCCAAGAAGAGGGTGGAAAACAAGTCCACACCCTACACCCATACCCACAGACTGGAGATAGAGAAGTACATGAACCAAGAAGAATGGGTGGCAGACACACTCCACGAGGCTGAAGAGCAGGTCATCTCTACTTCAAAAGTTCAAACACCAACTCGAAAAGAGAGGAAGGCGACAATAGTTCAAGATGAAAAAGGAAAGGAGCCTGAAAAGGAAATAGGAAGTAAGAGGACCAAGGAGGATCAAACAGACATGGACATCGATTCCTCCACTCAGGAGTTCAAAATGAAATATAGGAAGAGAGCCAGGATCAACATGGGCCTTGACCAAGGAAATGATAAAAACCAGCAAATTGTCATCACAATTGGGGATTCACCAAGTTCATCTTCAACATCTGGCCACCCGATATTATCCACAGCCTCTGCCACCATGCCATTCCAACAACAGAACGTGAAAACTCCCAGATCTACTTCCACTGTAGAACACAAGGAGGAAGAAATCTATGAAACATTTAGGGAGATCAAGAGAAGGAATGAGGTTCTCAAGACAAACACCTACAGTCAATTTTGGAAACAAACAAGTAAATCCCAGAGTAGACTCCTATCATCCTTTGAATCTGAGAAGGGAAGAATGAGGATGGCATTCTTGGAGGCACAAGTTTCTGAGCCCAAAGGTGCAATAGACTACACGAAGACATCTTTTGATTTTGATGCAAAGAACATCCACCTAATAGACCAGATGGAGATGCACAAGTAGACTGGGGAAATGATCTCCTCCACCCTCACTAACACATCCATGAGCCTCTAAAAAGTATAGGTGACTTTTTCCAATGCACAGTCACAATTAAAGTTGGGAAAGGTCTCCGCCATGGCCTAAGATTCAAAGATAAAGTCTCTGGAGGATTTAGTGATACAACTCGGGTACAATCCATCAAACATAGTAGTGGCACAAACCCTTGTGAGGAAGAAGAACGCAGATATAACTACTTTTAGGAGGCATCTTAAGATGCTAGGAACAAAAGATCCCATGGCCAAGGAGATAGAAGAAACTGAAACACAGAATGCAGAAATGCTACAATTAATTGTTGAACAAATAGAGCAGATCAAGAAAATGTAGGATGACATGGGAAAAATGATGAAAGAAAGACAAAAAGAAACAAGGGACGTAGTGAAGGGAGCAACAAAAGAAGAAGCTAAGGCCATGACCCCCCTACAAGCGATTCATCTCACAGTGATCCTAGTAGCCACAACATCCATAGGAGCACCAGGGGAAAGTACTGAGAAGCTAGCCAAGGTGATGGAGAACATGTCTTTACAGTCAACGGAGATAAAAAAAGGCTACAGAATCAACTCAGTGACCTGCTGGAGAAACTCAAAGGGAAGGACTCAACACATGCCACAGAGTTGCAGATTAGCAAAAAGCTAAATGAGAGCTTGCAAAAGTCTCTTTAGGAGTCCTCAATTAGCTGCATGATGGGAAGGGTGAAACAAATCATATGGTTGGATATAATTGAGTTTGTAAATGATATATGACCCTCAATTCAGATATTTTTTGAACAAAGGGATATAATTGAGGTATAGAAGGTTTCCATTGAGAAAACGAATGAGGAACTTGGAGACAAGCCCCAAATTGCCAACAAAATCATCAGATTCCTGAATTCCTGCAAGAGAAACCATGAATTGGAGCAATTAGAAGTGCTGACAGAACAACCTCTGTTCTTGAAGTTAAAAGGGTGTTGAATAATAAGAGTCTAGTCACACAGCTAGAAGAGAGATCCCATTAGATGGTGATTGGGGTGAGAAGATTTTTCAACAGCATTGAACCATTGAACCATTGAACAAAATATGTTTTCCTTCCTTGTTTGTCATCAATGATAAATTGATGCTCAGAACTGATTATGTAAAGAGGCTGACATAGATCTCCGAGGACACATCCAAACTCACAAATCTGAAGAACACCATGACTGGAAAATCATTATATGAAGTCATTAACAATGATGTATTCATACAACATGAGGTGAAACACATTTTTCAGATGAAACCAACATTCGTGAAATACGCGGAAACTGATGAAGTCTATAGGAAGCTGAACATGACCAAGATCCCGACTCTAGAGAGTTGGGAAAATATATGCAGGCTCCAGGAAGGATGACAACTCAGTTCAGTGACGGAGTAGGCAACCCAGTGAATTTTTAGTGTCCACACATCTAGTGTATCCGATCCGCCGACACAACAGACCGCCACAGCGTTAGCTAACGGCTCCACAAGGACATTGGGCACCTGCCAAGAGGGCCATTACTATGAAGGGAAACTTCCATTGTAACTTTAGAAATTTTTCTAAAACAGTCACAATGCGTCGATGCATAAGCCGCACAAACCCATTTTCAGTTACTCTTCTGGTAAACAAACCGATTGTGCTTTCGGTAACGACAATCCGGTGCAAATAGTTTAAATATAAATTTTCATTCTGTAACAAGGGTTGGACCTGGGTTTTGTAAGCAATTTTCATTGCAATTATTTGCACTTTCCAATATAGAGCATCAATAAAGAGATTTCTTTATGCAAGATTCATGTGATGTGTTGTCCTGGTGATGTTTTTCCTTATTCACGTTTAATTTTTTCCCACTGTAATCTCTTCATGTGTTTCATTTACAATTCTATTTGTAAAACATAAAGGTTAGATTAAGGTTTTTTGTTTCAGAGTACCTTAATTTTGACTGTCTTTAAGATTTCAATGTTTTCTTCTTATGTATGGTTTAAGAATTCTTAGTTTCTCTTAAGTCATTACTGAAAGCACTTTTATCCACCCCATAATTCCACTCAGCTATAAACACCAGTATTCACAACTAGCTTGCCTTGCATTTTCTCTGGGATTTTATGTGTACACCTAACCTATTTTGACTCCATAGCCCAATGGAAAATATTTAGAGAAACCCCTTAAATCCAACCACGAACAATCAAACGAAAGAAATTCTCGCACTCAATTTAACTAGCCTAATATCAATAAATTCAAACAAATCTAAATCTTATAGAGATATCCCTCTCTGAGTCTAGGAGGGCTAGATCCTGGGCTTCAAGTGGTTTTGATGTTGTGCTTTATATTTTAGTCTTGCTAATCTTCTAAATTATAGAGTGATAACAGGTTCAACAGAAGCAGAATACATGGCAGCGAGTCAAGTTTCATGTGAGGCTATTTGGATGAGAAAGATCTTGGTTGGTTTGTTTAGTTCTCATTTAGATCTGACAGTGATTCATTGTGATAATCAGAGTTGCATTAAAATCTCGATTAATCCTGTGTTTCATGATAGATCTAAGCATATAGATATCCGATACCATCATCTCAGAGATTGGGTGCAGAGGAGGATCATGTTGCTTCAGTACATTCCTACAGAAGATCAGGATGCATATATTTTGTTGAAGGCGCTCACTAGGAGAAAATTCGAATACCATAGAGAGAGGATCGGGGTTGAGGATAATCCCTTTCTTGTTGAGAGGGAGTGTTGAGATTCAATAAGAAGATCCTAATGAAAATTAAGCACCTACACTAGGATGGAGCCTCAGGCTATTTTTAGGTGGATGTCTATTTATAGATGCATGTCTATTTATAGATGTCTATGAAAATTCTATTTATAGATTTCATGTCTATTTAAAGATGCATGTCAACTATTATTATCCCTTAGTATTAGTTGGAAAACAAACAATAATCTATTCTCGATGAGCACTTGGAAATAGTTAAATGAAGTGGCAAATCAATTAGCTAAAGGAATTTCGAGTTAAGAGGTTGGTTGGTGGGACTGCAAGTGGACTTAGTTGTAACTGAGTGATTTGAAGTTGTAACCGAGTTGGAAGTGCAGTTATGCAAGTTGTAAATTAGTTTAACTCAGTTAAGTGAGTTAAACTCAATTGTGTTAGTTGTAACTGAAGATACACTAGTGAGAGATCAAGTGAACTAATTATTAATTAATTCACAATCAGTGTTCTCACATGGAACTGTTGGACACCTAATCCTCGACGGGTAGGTGTGGAAGGCGAATGGACAAATGGAGTCCAAGAGACCACTTGGAATGGGAATCCAAGTGTCACACCAATGTAATATAAATGTACATCTATGGTGAATAATAATATAAATCACACTTATCTTTTTCTTTGTGTGTTTAATTTCTTGTTTGCCATGTGTGTGTTTAACATGGTATCAGAGCCTAAGCTAGGCCCTGGATTTTTTTCAGATCCTGCCAGGTCTCAAATTAGTTTTTCCTGCAAGTAACTGCTGCCATTCTACATGGTATTTGGGCTTTCTACAACCTTCAAGTAGAAAATGTGCAGTCTGCATTGGTGACTCTGTATGCTCTTCTTGCCCCCTCTGCATTGTGTACGTAGCATTCTCACCTCAAAATTTTAAAATTTCAGCTGCATTTTTAAATTTTCAATCGACCTAACCTCCCATACAAACTCACTACTCTCCTCCCACAGAGCCGGATTCCTCCAAACCGATTCTCCCACTATGCTTATCCCTCTCGGCACCGACGTTGTCCCTCGGCATTTGCGCACTCCACCATATCGACATTTCTTGCCACTGTAAGTATCCATTGTGCTCCTCTTCCCTCACGTTTTAGCCCCTCATTAATCTATCCATAGTTAAAGTTCTAGTACATAGGCAGGGAACCACATCCATGGTAACTGGCTCCTAGAGCGCAGGGAAATAGATATATTTTGTGACAGTAAAGATGGTATGACTTGCCAAAGCATTCGCTGCTTGGCCTTTGACCCCTCTGCCACCTCTTTGCGTCGGCTCCCTCCTACTCTGACCTCTCTGCATTGGCCTTACACGTTGCCTCGGCCTGGCTGCCTCGACCACGATGCCTGAAATGATCCCTTCCCACCGTTTCCTCTCCATCATGGCCTCTCCTCCAGAATAACACTCCTTCTCAACTCTATTCACAATCTCCACCGGTATCTCTCTGCACCAGAGTCTTATCCGTGAGTCTTCCTGAATCTAGTATGTCATCAGTCGAGCTCAACCAGGATGTCGACTGCGACTTGCCAGAAGGTGTCAAATTTCGTGGATGTGTCCAAAGTTTAACTAATGACTCAATTCCACGGTAAAGTACACCTTCACTATTTCGGCGGTGTGTAATGTATATAAATAAATCGTTAATCCTTAAAAATTAGATACAACCGTTAGAAGGATTGAAGCATAGTAGATACATCCGTTAGAAGGATTGAGGCATAGCTTGGGTCAAATCTGGTGGAAACCGAGAGATCTTGTGGTATATTGATGTTTTGCGATTTAAAAGGCTTTGTTGGTGGATGTAATAATATATGATAAGTATTATCATATAGTGAACAAGATTAGCTACATTGGTGGGGGTCGTGAGGATGATTCTCATGGAGTTTCCCAGAAGACAAGGCTATTTATGTTCATAAAGGAAATGTGACATTTGCACCTACGTTTGAATGAGCCACGTGCCTCGATTTATGGTTTGAATTAGCTACAACATGTTGGCGTTAATCCTGCCTCTGGTCTATAGTCATTTCACTTCAATGGTATGTAAGATTCCTTCCATGCTACATGGCATGCATTGAAACGCCTTTGAAGAACGGTATGTGATAGGAATGACTTCTCTCGGCCTCCGTCAAGACCATCATTTGGAGAAACCTCACCTATACATTAAAGGTTATTGTCTGTTGAAACACATGTGCCTTGAGTTTTCAAGAATTGTGCTTTTGATTTAAAAAAAAAAAATGTTAAGAGTGATAATATATTATTTGGAATGGAATAATAAAGTGAACGTGACATTAGAGTGATAAGAGTGATAATTTATGGAGTAATAAAATGAAAGTGACATGAAATTTGTTGAGAAAAATTTTAATGGTTGAGACACATGGTATATGGGATATATGGAGGATATAATGAGTGGAACTTTATATGCTCATATGGTGTTGATTTTTTATAATTAAGAGTGAAGTGGGTATATTTTTTATTTCAATGGTTGAAAAAATGGTGAGAATTGACAATTTATTAAAGTTATTAAGAACTCTAATCATTTCAACTACTGAAAGCACAATTAAGGTAAGTAAAGACACTCTAATAGATATTCAAACCTCTTTGCAAAATGTACAAGAATAGATAGAATTTTTGTAGCTTGAGTCACAGTTTCAGCAAGAAGAATTACAACAGTGCTGTCATAATTTTGAGCCTATTTCGGTTCAAAACATTGAAACAGACTCCCATCAGCACCAAGAATATAAAATTGAGGATGATTCACATTCAGTGCCTAGTGCAAGAGTAGATTTGCATGCAGAAGTAGAAATTCAGTCTACACTTCTCAAGCCCATCATCAGACCTTGGGAAGAGATTGTCCATAAAAATCACAGAACTGGTCTTGGATATGACAAGGATGTGTCCTTTCATATTCCAAACTACTCCAAGCCTATCAAATTTCAGAGCGCCAGATTTCTTTATGACAGTTCACCTTTAGCTGTTGTAGATCCTGCTCCTCTTCCACAACAACAACAACAGATTGAAATATGCCAACACTGTGATCGAGTTGGCCATATGAAAGATCATTGTTTTGATCTTCACCCATGTAAGAATTATAGTCGGCACACCCATTCTTCACACAGATGCTTAAAAAAAAATCCTCCTGCAAGAAGAAAGATTCATCTTGGATGGATCACTTCCTAGAAATGGGAATCAACAACCAAGAAGATGTTTATGTCACATGTCATAACTTGTTCTAGAATATTGAACAAACTTGCAGTTGATTTTTTGCCATCATCTCACCTTTAACTTGATAGGGGGGAAAATGTGGTCATCTACAAGCTTTGAAGCCACATCAAGCGAGCCTGAGCCATAATCTGACATTCCAGATTCATAGTTGTAGCCAAAGACACAACAGTTCAAGCGAGCCTGAGCCACAACTTGTCATTCCAGATTCAGAGTTGTAGCCAGAGACACGGATGCCCATGAGCATGCCTTTGGTTGGTGGACAACCTTAAACCATCCATGCGAGGTTGATATTCTTCCTCTTCAAAGAATCTAGGACACTTCATCTAGCATAAGACTTCAACTTCTTGCCAGCTTTGGTAGAGTTACGGGAAATGAATTAAGCATTCTAGTGTTGGTGGTCATCCTTAAACCATCATAGGTTGTAGACCTTCCTTCTTCTAGGTTGAAGGTCTCCCTCTTCAAATATGAGGGAAAATTCCTCTAGCAGAAGCCCTCAGCTTCTTGCCAGATTTGGAAGAGTTCCGGGAACTGCACTAAGCGTTCCAGTGTTGGTGGTCATCCTTAAACCACCTCTTTATGCCAACATTTCAGAGAGCTAATTCAGCCTAAGTGTTGCCATGCATAATTTGCAGATTTATATTACAACTCTCTTCTTGGACTCACACATACCCCTTCGGATTAAAGGGGGGAATGTTAGTCACCTAATCCTCAACGGGTAGGTGTGGAAGGCGAATGGACAAATGGAGTCCAAGGGACCACTTGGAATGGGAATCCAAGGGTCACACCAATGTAATATAAATGTACATCTATGGTGAATAATAATATAAATCACGCTTATCTTTCTCTTTGTGTGTTCACTTTCTTGTTCACCATGCGTGTGTTTAACAACAACTGAAGATTTACCATTATTAACTGCATGCATGTTAGATCTAGTGGAGACCCAGTTGAGTTCTAGGTTAAAGGGAAGTAAACTATCAGTTGTGACATTATCCAGTTGAACACATGCAACCAAACACACATTGGATATGCCCATGAGGATTGAGCAGTCAAGGCAAGTAGGATTGCACTCATTCATGGATTTCCATCAGTTGGGATTGCACAATGGAGGCAGGCTATCTGGAGACAGTAAATTTGATAAGGAACTTGCTAATTTTTGTATGACAGTGTGAAACAGTTAGCTCATGTAATAAGAACTCTTGGATTGGAGCTTTGTATGTAATTGTTTAATGATCCATGATATAATACATAATAGAAGATAGTGGGGTTTTTAGCTATAAGCTTTCCCCGGGTAAATTATATGTGTTATGTGTGATTGATATTTCTTCATGATACTGTGATTGGCGATTGTGTTTTAAATTCTGCAAAGATTTGTAGAAGCAATTTTGTATTTAACAGTAGCATATTGTTAGATCAGGAGAATCCAGGATATACATGCATTTTGTATTCAATTTCTACATGGAAAAGCTACTGAAGAGGGAAAATTTAACAGAGGCACATGGCCAAACACTATTGCAAGAGAAATCAAGTGTCTCGGGCAACGGTCAAAAAATTGAAGGCAAAACTAAAGGAAACTCTAATTAGTCAAAAGGATAATGGTAAATTAGACCTACTTTCTGATGTTTCCTTAGTAGCATAATACACCTTATCAGACATCTCTAGATTAATTTTGAATAGTTTTGGAGCAATTTTTGGTTTTTGTGAGTTTTTGGCCAAAATTGACAATTTTGAAAACCAGTCCCACTGGCAAAAACACAACGTGGGCCACACTGCGATTTTGTTGGGGAGATACAATGGTTGAATTATCTGCATTGGTGGATTCCTCTTGAAAAAAAATTCAATCCTATTCATTGCTAGAGTCATTTCAACAACTTTTGGAGGGTCAGAATGCCCAAAAAATAGCAAAAAATGGCCTTTCTGCCCTCTTTTTGGAGGCCACTTTGCGTTTTCTGAGTACTCTTGGTAGAATGAATTTTTAGAGGGATATAAGCCACATTTTTTAGTGTTTTAACATCCTATCATGTAGTAGACATCTAGAGCTATCCATAGCAATTTTCAGATCAACATTTGGACACTTGAAAGACCTTCAAATTTCCTTTTTCCAAAGCATGCTGTGTTTTCTCTAGAATTCGTTGCGTTTATCCAGTATGCATTTTTCATAGGAAGTTTGATCAATTTTGAATTTTAATTTTGTAATTGATGAATGATGATGATCTTATGATGTCATGAAGTGTAATTGAGTAGGTGAATAGTAAAATAGGGTAGATACATGCTTGTTGTGTAGAAATTTATAAACACAATAATGTATTTCCGGACTCCCCTGATCTAATAATTAAATACACTGTTAAATACAAAATTCTTCTACTCAATTATTTGCGGAAATTAAATCACCAATTGAAAAACATATGAAGAATAATCAATCACACATAACAAGATGTTTTACCGAGAAATCTAAAAGCTAAAAACCCCAACTATCATATATTATGTATATGATGGAATCATGAAACAATCTCATACAAAGCTCAACTCATAGAGCTCTTAGTACAATATACAATCGTCTCACACTGTCATACAAAAATTGGTTCGCACATGCACCAATTTACTGCCTCCAGACAACCTGCCTCCACTACACAATCCTTGTTGAAGAAGATCCCTAAATGAATTCGATATTGCCTTGCCTTGACTGTGGAATCCTCATTGGAAACTCCAATGTGTGTGTAGATGCATTGAATGCATCACTATAGTCACAACTAATAGTGAAACACACCCTTTCACCTATCTCTCCACTGGGTCTCCACTGGATATGACATGCAAGTAGTTAACTATTGTATTTCTTCAGTTTCAAGTAAGACAATACTTGCGTATTAATTAAATAATTAACTCACTCATCTTTCACTAGTGTATCTTTAGTTACAACTAGCACAACTGAGTTTAACTCACTTAACTGAGTTAAAATAAATAACAACTCCCATAACTACTCTTCCAACTCTGTTACAACTGTGTCACACTCAGTTACAATGAAGTCCATCATGCATGAATCACCAACCAACCTTGGAATGTGTAATTCCTTTAGCTAACTATTTTTCCACATCAGTTAACTGAAATCAGGTGCTTCAAGAGAATAAGTTATTATTTATTGCCTGATTATCATTAAGGTCTAATAATAATCGACATGCATTCTATTTTTAGATATGTGATCTATAAATAGACTTCACCCATGATCTAAAAATAGAAACTCATCTAAAGATATAATTTTCTCAACCATCTAGAATCAACATCCTGCTAATTTTAGAATATGCCCACCATTCTAAAAATAGACATACACCTAAAAATAGCTTGCGGGCCCCACCTAGTGAAGGTGCTTAATTTTCACTAGGATCATCATCTTGTTGAATCTCAACACTCCCTCTCAAAAATAAAGGGATTATCCTTCACCCCGATCCTGTCTCTATGGTATTCGAATTTTCTCCTGGTGAGTGCCTTAGTCAGAATATCTGCATCCTGATATTCCGTAGGAATGTACTGAAGAGACATGATCTTCCGTTGCACACAAAATATGATATGATGATACCGGATATCTATATGATTATATCTATCATGAAACACAAGATTAATCGAGAGTTTAATGCAACTCTGATTATCACATTGAATCATTGTAGGATCTAAATGAGAACCGAACAAATCGACCAGGATCTTCCTCATCCAGATAGCCTCACATGCATCTTGACTTGCTGCCATGTATTCCGCTTCTGCTAAACTGAGTGCCATAGATCTATGTTTTCTGTTGTACCAAGAAACAGCTGTAGATCCAATACTGTAAACCCCTCCTGATGTGCTCTTTCTATCCGTTGGTCTGGCTGCCCAATCTGCATCCGTGAAGCCATGCAATTTCACCTCATCCGTTTGTCTGTACCATAATCCATACTCAAATGTTCCCCTGAGATATCTCAGGACATGATTTCCCACCTTCCAAAAGAGCTTGGTAGGCTTAACCATCACTTGAATAAGATGGTTCACCGCATAGCATATGTCCAGTCTTGTATTAACTAAATACATGAGCGAACCCACCAACTGTCTATAGACAGTAGCATCCACTACCTCTACCAATGTAGCATCATATTTCCTCCAATTTCCTGGAAGAGAAGTATCCATGGGTTTGTAGTCCTCCATGTGAAACTTACCAAGTATCTCCCAAGCATACTTGCCTTGAGACACAAACAATTTACCTTCTCGCTACCATATTTCCAATCCAAGGAAATAGTGAAGGAGGCCCACATCCTTCATCTCGAACTCCTTTTCAAGGTCCTCCTTGCATGAGTGTATCAGCTGCTTATCACCAGTCAGTATTAAATCATCAACATAAAGAACAATTATTAAAATCTTACCCTCCACCACAATCTGGTATAGTTTTGCATCCACCTCACTCTTGGTGAAGCCAAGTCCAGTGAAATAGCTGTCGATCTGAGTGTGCTAAGGACGAGGTGCTTTCTTCAACCCATACAACGCTCTTTTGAGTTTGTACACATGCAACTCGCTGCTGAATATCTCAAATCCTTTAGGCTACTCAATGTACACTTCTTTCTCAATAATCCCATTAAGAAACATAGTCTACACATCCATCTGATGAATGTGCCAACCCATTTGCGCTGAGAGAGCAAGGATGGTCCTTATGGAGGAATACCGTGCAACAGGTGCAAAGGTTTCTTCATAATAAATCCCCTCGATTTGTGAGAAGCCCCGGGCAAAAAATCTTGCCTTATAATTCTCAACACTTCCATCAGCAACTTGCTTTACCTTGTAGATCCATCTTGAACCTACCACTGATTTATCAACTGGCCTTGGAACAATTTCCCAAGCACTGTTTCTGAAAATGGAGTCATACTCCTCCACCATTGCATCTACCCATGTGGGCTCCTGCACTGCTTCCTGAAAGGAAGATGGATTTTTCACAATACATTTTCTCAAGAGAGCCATGTATCTAGTATATTGGTCAGGAGACTGTCTTTGTCTGCACTGTGAAGTAGGGACTCCTACATTCTGTGCCGCATCAAGCGTCAGCCTCTCAGCTTCTGTGGTACGCCTTCTGCCAATTCTGATGTTTTTCTCTACGTGAGTGGACTCCTCCACTCCATGATCCTCATATTATGGCTGATCCACATCTTTAGGCTCATCTTTGGGAACAAGTAGTTCCTCCTATGCAAGTGTAGCTCCCTCTCAAGCGGCAACTTCATGTTTTTCTCCTCATTTAATTTTATATCTCATCACACCACAGTCATTCGAATGTTTGGAAAATACACACAATAGTTATGGGGTGTTTTTGTGTACCCCACACATATCCCAACTTCTACAGTCGGCTCCAACTTCTTCCTAGCGTTCTTGGTCACATGAACATAAACAGATGAGCCAAAAATCTTAAAGTGAGAATATCCAGTTTCTTACCAGTAAAAGCTTCTTCAGGTGTACTCATGCCAAGTACTCTACGAGGACAACTATTTTTCACATAAACATCAATGTTGCATGCTTCCTCCGACAAGTGCATTGGTAGGCCCTGATCATGCAGCATAGCTCGTGTAGCACCCATGATCGTTTTGTTCTTCCTCTTCACGACCCCATTTTTCTGTGGGTTATGAGGCGCTATTAGTTCTCTTCGAAATCCTTCTTTGCTACAGAAGTCTTTGAATTCGTTCGAGATATATTCACCACCATTATCACTCTGCAGAGCCTTCACTTGCTTCCCCGACACTTTCTCCACCAATGCTTTAAACTCATAGAACTTTGAGAATTTTTTATCCTTCTTCTGCATGAAGAAGATTCAACATCTACGAGAATAGCCATCAACAAAAATAACATAATACCCGTGTTTTTCTATTGAAGCAACTGAGAATGGCCCACACACGTCTGTATGAACTCTCTCCAGGATCACTGAAGCATGGTTCTCCTTTTCATGAAAGGTGGTCTTCACAAACTTACCCATAGTAAATCCCTTGCACTGATCTATCTGCGAAAGTGTACCCTTGGGAATTCTAGTAAAAATTTGTTGCAAAATCTTAAGGGTACCATGGTGAAGATGGCCCAATCTCCTGTGTCATAATTTGCCCTCATCCCAGCTCACCACTTCTTCTTATTTTCCCACCATTGCAACGCAACCATCTACCTCTAGATTGTAGAGATTATTAACTCAAATCCCTATCCTCTTGGTTTGACCCGTTGTTTTATGTTGCAGGAAGGCTTTTCCATCACTGAAAACAACGTCATAACCTCTATCCTCCAACATCGCGATTGAGACCAAGTTCTTCTTTAGACCTGGAACATGCATAACATCTTTCAACAGAAATGGTTTACTTGAATCCCTCTCAAAGGTAATGGTACCAATTCCGATCACACTGTATCATCCATTGTCACCCATCTCTATATGCATTTGGAGATCTTTCTCCTCCAAGTTGCTGAAAATCTTCTTATCTCCCGTCATGTGGAAGGAAGCACCACTATCAAGATACCACACCGATCCCATTGCGCTTGAAACCAAGCATGCGATCAAAGAGAAATCAAGTTAAAATTGCGAGGCAAGGGCATCACCAGTTGCAGCTCCAACAAACTTCTTGTTCTTCTTTTTCTGTGGGCAGTTAGTGGCGAGATGCCCATGTCTGTGACAATGAAAACACTTCACCTTGGAAAAATTCAGCTTCTTGCCTTTAGCCTTGGATTTTGAATGAGATTTCTTCCCCTTCCCTTTCCTCGCTTTAGCAGCCAAAGCACAATCCTCTTCATCATCATGCTTTGATGAATATACATCCTTGGTATTCCGCCTTATCTCCTCCTGCACTAGATCTGACCAAAGTCGCTCCCAATCTGGTAGTTTTTCCCCTCCATTGACAGAGTCTTGATAACTGTGCCAACTCTTCGAAAGTCTAAAGAGATCCAAGCTCACCAAGTCATCATCAGCAACTATAATTCCCACACTCCCCAAATCATCCCTACGTTGGACAAACTTTGTGAGATACTTTGGAGTAGTGTCGCCCTTCTCCATTTTGATTTTTCTAAGTTTATCTTTCAATGCCAACTTCCTATGGTCACTGCTACTTTGGAAAAGATCTGTCAAAGCCTTCCACATTGAAAATGGAGTGGCTTTCCCGTGAAGGCTTGACACAATATGGTCTTTCACACCTTCCAACTAAATCCTTCTCGTCTTTGCTACTTTCTTTTGCCAGGCGTCAAGTAATGGCACAACATCCGTCGAAGTGGGCTTAGGAACATCGCTATCGATGAAATCCTTCAAGAAATTATCTTCAAGAACCGCCTCCATCCTGTCCTTCTAAGCTATGTAGTTCGAGCTACCCTCGAGTGTATACTCCAACCGCAACCCATTGAAATCCATTTCAATGTTTACTCAACTGTCACACCAATAAATTCTTGCAGCAAATTCGAATTGTTTAACCAACACAACTCATCACTACTTCAATATTGCAATATTAAGTGATTAACACTACTCCGATACCATGTAGAAATTTACAAACACAATAAAGTATTTCTGGACTCCCCTGATCTAACAATTAAATCCACTGTTAAATAAAAAATCCTTATACTCAATTCTTTGTGGAAATTAAATCGCCAATTGCAAAACATATGAAGAAAAATCAATCGCACATAACAAGATGTTTTACCGGGAAAGCTTAAAGCTAAAAACCTCAACTATCATATATTATGTATATCATGGAATCATGAAACAATCTCATACAAAGCTCAGCTCATAGAGCTCTCAGTACAATATACAATTGTCTCACACTGTCATACAAAAATTGGTTCACACATGCACCAATTTACTGCCTTCTGACAACCTGCCTCCATTGCGCAATCCCTGTTGAAGAAGATCCCGAAATGAATTCGATCTTGCCTTGCTTTGACTGCGCAATCCTCATTGGAAACTCCAATGTGTGTGTAGATGCATTGAATTCATCACTATAGTCACAACTAATAGTCAAACACACTCTTTCACCTATCTCTCCACTGGAATTGACTTGCAAGTAGTTAACTGTTGTATTTCTTCAGTTGCAAGTAAGACAATACTTGTGTATTAATTAAATAATTAATTCACTCATCTTTCACTAGTGTATCTTTAGTTACAACTAGCACAATTGAGTTTAACTTACTTAACTGAGTTAAACTAAATAACAACTCCCATAACTACTATTCCAACTCTGTTACAACTATGTCACACTCAGTTACAACAAATTCCATCATGCATGAGTCACCAAACAACCTTGAAATGTGTAATTCCTTCAACTAATTGGTTTGCCACATCAGTTAACTGAAATCAAGTGCTTCAAGAGAATAAGTTATTATTTATTGTCTGATTATCATTAAGGGCTAATAATAATCGACATGCATTCTATTTTTAGATATGCGATCTATAAATAGACTTCACCCATGATCTGAAAATAGAAAATCATCTAAAGATAGAATTTTCTCAACCATCTAGAATCAACATCCTGCTAATTTTATAATATGCTCACCATTCTAAAAATAGACATACACCTAAAAATAGCTCGTGGGCCCCACCTAGTGAAGGGGCTTAATTTTCACTAGGATCATCATCTTGTTGAATCTCAACATGTTGATGTGATTTTTGGTCAAATGTATCTAGTTTACAATGATGAGTGAATTGGTTGACCTCCCTAGACATTAGGGTCTTGTTGAGCATATCATGTAATCATTTCCACAACTGAGGGATTCGACCCCTAAGAGAGGGGAGAGGTTGTTTTGGTATATATATATATATATATATATATCATTTTCAGAGTCATTTGATAGATTGTACATCAGAATATTGTAACTCTTGTAGCTTTTACTTTCACTTTCATATTCAGAAATCAAAGGATGTAGTTGCAACTATTATCTAGGAATTCATGTGCAATGAGTTTATGATCATGGTTTTTCTCTGTTATAGACTTTGATGAATGATATATAGCTCCTCTTTCCATATCTTGTATCTTCAGTGGCTTTCCTTACAGTCTCTAGGAAAAATTCTTTTCATTTAGCTCCGTTTGTATGGGAATTTCATTTTGTGTTTCATGCTTCCAGTTTAATGAATTCATGATTAAACATTCTCATTAAATCCCTCTACTTTTTCATACCCTCCACCATACCTACAAAACTTTAAAGCCATCATAGATCCACTACTACCTTGCTTCTTTATATCTTTGCAGTTGTAAACCATTTTGATATTTAGACCTAGCTACTTGGTTTCATCCCTGATCAAGCATCAAACCCTGAAACACTTAAATCCTACCTAATCTAATCATATCTAGCCTAATATACTTCATATCACAGTCAATCCTTGACTGTGATATCATAGAGAGAGCCCTTTCATCTTGGTAAGGATAGCTACTAGGTCAAAGTGGTCCGTGGTTACCTTTGTCAGTGCCCTTTTCAGCCTTGGGAGAACTGGTGGAGTGCTAACAACATGAAAAATAGGCTCTGACATATATGATTTCTTAATACATTTAATTAATGATGACAATATCCTAACATCCTTCCTCCTCAATGTTACTGAAAAACGAATGAACATCTAATCAATATGGTCGTGAGTGCGCCTAACAAGAAGGAAACCAACCTTTACCTTATGAAAAATTCTCAATTCAGCAAGCATGTTTAGATATCAAAAAACAACCTGACTTTTGTTTTCACAACAAGTGTTGTCCAATTGTAGATACACAACTTCATGAAGATTACCATACCAATGAGAAAGCACATCATGAATTATGGTTATTTCTAGATTTTCATCATCATGAATATTTGGAGCCGTGAAGTAAACTCTTGGCAACATTTTCCCATTGAAGACTATACAGTCGACCAAGTGAAACTGGATAAAATTTTCCTCCTGTAAATTTTTGGGTGTGCAAACAAAAAGTGGTAGAAGTGTTTTCTTATGGTCCATACTATCAATTATCAAACCCAAATATTTATTTGAGTTATCATAACTCTTATTTCGATGCCTGTACAACTTTTTCCTTCTACTTTTTTTTGTTCGCGATGCTCTTAAAGTGATTTGACAATGGAATCTACACATAACATAAAATAAACCTATTAATAAATACGTTTTCATAGTTGATCACTATACAATTTAAAAGAATAATGTTATGAATTCTTACCTCTTTCTGCTCGAAATTTATCCCTTTTTTATTCTAGAGAAACACATGTACTGCAAACACCCATCCTTTTCTTCTTAGGAATACAAACATTGTTGAATTCTCTCCTCCATATCTGCACTAAATATTGATATGTAATAAAATTACCATTTCCTTCAACGCCTTCTGCATATTCCTTGTATAAGTTGTATATTTCTCGTCTTGAGAAATTATCTGGAATATGTATTGTATCTCTGTTTGACAAATACTCTCCATGTTGTGAAAATAAGTCTTGCATCCATGACATTACAATATTTTCTAATGACCCAAACTCTTGTTTGTGACGAACTTCTGAATAATATGTAGGATCTTTTTCCAATTTATCTTGGATTCTTGACAAGAAAAAAATACCAATGGAATGAAACATTTTGAAAGCCTTTATATAGAGCAATAAAGACCCAATATGATAATCATAACTTGTCAATGTAGATTTCATGCACCCCACTAAATTTGAATTATGCATGCTTTTATTCATTGACAAATATCTCTTCCTTTTCTCCAAAGAAAACTTGAAATCCATATGTTTCAAGCAATCCTTTTTACAACAGTGACTTGAAATGATATCATTGATAGAACTTCTCGTGAGATATCTACTCTACCCCTTATATAACTAGAACATCTTGGATTGATACGAAAATGTCTATTCCTACTCCTAGATACAATATTTGTTCACAACATCTCTGTCATTTCATCATTCTCTGAACAAACATTTCCATCATCATTAGGAGGAATACTATTGTTACTATTATAATTTTGAACACAGTTGGGAAATTCACCACCATAATTGTTTGAAAAATATTCATTACCATCTTCAGCAGCAGAAAAAATTTCAATACCATCATCCGTGGTTTTGAAATAATGACTTGGAGGATATTCTTCACCATCTTGATCTTGCCTTTCATCACTACTACTCTCATAGTAGTTAAGGTTAAGATTAAGTGGAAATTGTGACTCGATTTATTGGAAATCCTTCATCTTGGCCTTCGTCACTGTTTCTCTCATAGTCCATAAGATTAGGACTAAGTGGAAATTGAAACTCTCGATTTATTTGAAATTTTTCATCCTGGCCTTCGTTACTGCTGCTCTCATAGTCCATAGGATTAAGACAGTGGAAATTGTGACGTGATTTATTGGAAATTATTTATCCCGATCTTTGTCACTACTGCTCTCATAGTCCATAGGATTAGGACTAAGTGGAAAATGTGACTCTCTATTTACTGAAAATTCTTCATCCTTCCATTCATCACTATTGCTCTTATAGTCCTTAGGATTAGGACTAAGTGGAAAATGTGACTCTCTATTCACTGAAAATTCTTCATCATTTCATTCATCACTATTGCTCTCATAGTCCTCAGGATTATGACTAAGTGGAAAATGTGACCCTCTATTCACTGAAAATTCTTCATCGTGCCATTCATCACTATTTCTTTGATAGTATTAATTAGGATTGGGACTAAGTGGAAAATGTGACTCTCTATTCACTTAAAATTCTTCATCATGCCATTCATCACTATTTCTCTCATAATCCATAGGATTAGGACTAAGTGGAAATTGTGACTCTTGATTTTTTGGAAATTCTTCATCTTGATCTTCATCACTGTTGCTCTCATAACCCATAGGATTAGGACTAGGTGGAAAATTAGACTCTCTATTTATTTGAAATTCTTCATCCTACCCTATCACTGTTGCTCTCGTAGTCCTTAGGATTAGGACCAAGTGGAAAATTTGACTCTATATTCATAGTGAAATAATTTTCGTTATATTCATCAATATGAATAGAGTTGTTACGCGACGAAGATGTTGATGCTTCATAAAAAGAAAATTCAATTTCAGAAGAATCCATAACATTCAAACATAAGATGTTGAATGATGCAAATGCACTCACTCCCAATGATAGTATATAGCTAAAAAAATGAAATTTTCCCTCTAAAATTTTTCGCCCAAAATTTTC
This sequence comes from Pinus albicaulis, assembly GCA_034641835.2. Taxonomy (NCBI): domain Eukaryota; kingdom Viridiplantae; phylum Streptophyta; class Pinopsida; order Pinales; family Pinaceae; genus Pinus; species Pinus albicaulis. Next base: position 86,819,298 of record CM076572.1, read on the forward strand.
CCTCCAAAAATTCATTTGAAGTATGTCCCTCCAAATTTTACTTCTACGGTTTATTTGAAAATGTTCTAATAGAACATTCTCTTGAAAATTGACCCTAATTTTCATTCAAATTTTCTACACAATTTTATTTTAATAATTTTTTCCAAATCAAAATAAAGCTTACTTAAATTATATAACATTTGCTTGATAATATAAATTTTTTTATTTAATGTTTATTATAGTTTTTATCCCACATGTAACACAAATTAGTGTATCATCAAAATATGAACTGTATATAGATTTATTTATAAGTTTGTTTTTAATACCACATTTACCCCGCAGTAAAGAAATTCTGTAATTTTTGCTATATAAGAAATTTCATTGTCATTGTTCCTCACATCACATCAAGATTTCTCGAGGTTTTGTTTAAAACCTTGGAGTGATTTTTTGGAGCAGCAACATTGTCATCGACAAAACAGTCAATGAGAGATTCTCGCATTTGAAAGGTTAGTTTCCCTTCTACTTCGAAAATTCAATGAAGAATTTGAGGAAAATAATTTATTGGATGACAAAAAATCAATTTTTTTTCTTGGGTAGAAGCTTTATTTATTATTTCGAAAATTAGGAAATTGTTAAAATAAAGTAGAAACCCCATCGAGTACATGTTTTAAACCCCCATAAGTTTACTAGATGTTACCTTTCAGCCGGGTTGGTAGGTTCATCCAGAATACGAGAGAAAACCAATTCAAATATACTTTATAAAAATTAAAAAAAAAATTCACATAGGCCAGGAGGGCAGGCTAGCCCATGATAGTGCTTAGGGGTCGGCTCCTGGCTTTTTTCGGGTTCGGTGGGGGGGGGGGGCAGTTGGCGTGCCCACCCAGGCCACAACAGTTAGGGGTCGATTCTCAGAATCAACTCTTACCCGTTGTTCTATGGGTGCTCGCCCCCACTGCCTCCCCTGGTAGGCAAGGGGGCCGGTGGGGGCGGGCGCTCGCTCGAGCCACATAGTGCCGTGTGGCTTGGGTGGTTATGCCCATAGGCAAGTGCCTGCCCAAGGCTCGAATTGACCCCCATGATTTCCCCCTTGCCTGGCAGGGGAGCCGATTCGGGCCTTGGGCGAGCGCTCACCCACTGTGCTGTGGGCGTTTGCCCAAGGCCCGAATTGGCTAGCAAGGGGTCGATTCTGAGAATCCACCCCTCTTATGCCTAGGCGAGCGTGCACACCGGTCCCCAATATTTTTTTTTTGAAGGAATTAGTTTTCTATTTTGGTATTTTGGATGAATCTAAAAGCACAATATACCTAGGGAGTGTTGTATATATTTCTAGTGTTTTTAGTTTTTAACTTTTTAATTTTTTTTTTAATTTTTAAAATTTTTTTGTTTGTTTGTTTTTGTGAGATATTGGTTTTTTGTTATTTAATTATTTCCATGTAGATATATATGTTTGCAAGAAAATGACATCAAGGAATATTTCTGTCAATATTTTGGACCAAAGTCAACAATTACATCATCTAGAGCTGGAGGTGGGCCCTCAAAAAATATTGTTGAACGAACCCAACCTGAGGCTTCTCTCCAAGATTTTCGAGCATAGGAATAAAATCTTAAATCAAACTAAATAACTCATTTCTTTAGGTCCGATAGACCAAATATTGGTCTTAGTGGACGTTAACCATCATCATCATCAATTACCGCAAATGTAGGAGATGTCTCCCCAAAGGAAAAGAAGTTGGTTTCATACTGGAAGAAATCAAAAGAAGTGAATCGTAAAAAATATGCATGGTATGTGAAATATAGAGAAGGTGAAAGTATTCAATTATATCTATATGCTAGTAAGAATTTTGATGGTGCAAGTTATGAGCTGGTGGGAAAAGTACTAGACCTATATATTAGGCTGAATACTAAAAATATTTATATACTTTCAAAACTGCCCAAGTCACATGATAAGATTAGATATCATTTAAAATTGGCGATGTATAACACAGGGAAAGATTCTTCAAGGATATGCAAACAAATCGTAAATGATATTGCACAAAATATTGTAAGTATTTATATTTATATTTATGTGTTTTGCGTTATTCTATCTATATCATTATATTTTTAATAACTTTGTTATTATTGACATATTATATTTTGTTTGAAAATATTTTACTGAGGGTCTTTCAGTTATGTTGGGGGGAATCTATTTTATAGAGCAAGATATTATGGATGTTGTCGGCATTTTCCATGAACATGAAGAAGAAGATAGGGGAAAGAAGAAAAAAAAGTACTTCATTATGCTACAGGAATATATAAAAGGGATCAATCTAGACATGTTACTTTTGAAGAGGAGGAAGTTGAAGTTGAAGCTGAAGATGAAGAATATGTTCCCATTATTAAGGATCATAATAGAATTGATGTTAGAAAGGAGAAGAGCCATAAAAGAGAAAAAAAATACTCAAGAATGTCTCCCTTCTAGTTGATGATGAGGAGATTCATTAGTTGAATAAAACATGATAAACAGGGAAATCATTACACTAGGAGCTGATTTAGAGGATGGCGTTATTAAAACAAAACAAAATTCCATTTGAAATCATTTGATGAATACAAATTTAATTGAGTTTCGTCAGTCCTTTCAACTTAATGTCAGTTAAATCTACAAACCAGATGAAGGACAATTCAAATATCAAATTAGAACGCCACACCACTTGCATGTTCACAAATTAAAAACATTGATGAGGTACAATCCATATGCACGTTGTTGATTATGTTATTCTTTTTTATCCAATTCAGGTTCCCAAGAAAGAAACATTTGACGATTCAAAATGTTTTGAATACAAATATTATGTACTTGGGGGGAACTATTTTGTAGAATCTCAAATACAATCGATGGAGGAATATCCCAATAACCCACGTTTTGAAATAATGAAATGTATCATTTATGCTGGTTCAACAGATACAAAATAAAATTTATTGACATGGGATGATAATACAGATAATGAGTATATGATATCTATGAATTTCATCCAAAGGGTTAGATTTATTCATAATGAATTTGAAGAAAAATGTGGTGGGGATAAGACAAAGGTTGATCTAGCCTTTCAGAAGGAATGTTGTATGGAAATAGGTTATCAAATTGAGGAAAAAATCAATTCAAAAGGTAGCAAAGTATTTCAAAATATTTAGAGGTATGGGTAACATTTTCCAGTTGGCATTTAGAAATGGAGTGATATGGGAATTGATTAATGATATTTTTTAGGTGTGGGAGAAATTTTGCATAAAAAGTCAGAAAGTTAAAATTCTATACCATTGATGTGTACCAACAATAAATTAGGTCCTAAAATGAAGCTCATTCTAGAAGATATGACTATCAAACCTTAGAGAGAAATGCAAGGAGTGAAGGATGAATTTTTTTTCAAAACAATATTATCTTGTGCATAGTTAAGAGAATTATCATTGGACAAAATGTCTGAGGAATTTCTAAACTAAGTTTGTTATTTTTAGTTATTTCTGGATTATAAGTTTCTGTCAAATAAAATATATTGTTGCTGGTAGTATTTGTTATAAATATCACTATATTAACATTTTTTACTTTATTTATTCAGTCACAAGGTTTATATGAGAATACAAGAACAAATGGTTAAATTGTTGAATGAAGATAGTTGGGATGATGTTGTATGGTACTACCCAGATTCAAGTTCTACATCAGTGCTAAAAGATTTTTATCTTGCATTTAAAAATGTAGGTTGATTTATACATTTATTTCTATTCATATGTATATTGTTTTTATTTTATAACTTATACATATATTTGTTTATTTCATTAAAGATGAGAAGGATGAAAATGGAACACCAAATAGTTTCATAAGCTTTATTGAAAAAATTAAAATGGAAATGACGAGAAATCAACGTCTTAGTGATGTTGAACTTGATTCGAGTCTTAGTCATTTAATTTGGAATGGGATCCATACTATCCAATATCAAATAATACCAGGTGATTGTGAAGACATTGCAAAACTCATACCTAAAAGGGATTATTCTTAGTTATTGCATATATTCCTTATGGTTTCAATATCCCAAAGATTGAATATGATAGTGACCCTTATGTTTATCAAGCTTTTAGTAAAGTGGTTGCGGGATTTATAGAAGTCACAAAATCACCATTTTGAAGATTTGTGACATTTCATTTAGACACACAATTTTCAATGTTATTAACAAGCTTCAAGGGAAAAACAAAGTCAAGGATACAACTTACATGGTAAGACGTTGAAATTGTATGCCTGATTAATGTCAAAAAAATAATTTATGTACAATTTTATTGAAATTTTACTATTTCATGTTATAGGAAAAAGTCCAATCTTATTGGTTGTGGAGATCAACCAATTATAAGTGATTGTGAGTTCATTCATGTTGAAATTTGAAGAAAAGATGATAGCTATAAGCCTATGTTTTTCAATCAAGTAGATGGAAAGAGTCATAGCCAAGTATTGGTCCATAGTGTTGTTGTAAAAAAACTAACATATGAAGATAAAGAATCAAAAGGAGAGATACTTAACATATATCAAAAACTACAGTCATTGATTAACTATCTTTTAGATTTATGTTCAAATGAAGGAGATTGGGTTTTGGATTTATTTCAGGCTTAGGTAGGTTTTATTATATAAAACTAAATTTCAATATTTTCTTTTTTAATTTTTATGTGTTTATACTGATTTACTTAATTATTTCTTTTGTACTCGATGATCAGGTAAAACACTAGCATGTTTCTTACAAAAAGGAAGAAATTGTATTTCCATTGAGAAAGACCCAATACAATGCAAATTTATTCAACAAAGAATTAATGCTCTTCAATTTCTTCCAGATGCAATGCAAGAAAATGGTTTGAGGAAATGGGATTTTAATGAATCCCGTGTGGAAAAAAAGCAAAAGAACCTCAACCACCATTAGATGGAATGATTGTAAAGGCATACTTTAGAGGATTCATAGACATCAAAGATCCATGTCCATAACTATTAATTAGTTATACTTGTAATGTTTTGACTTTGACATTTTATGAGAATAATAAGTATTCAGTTATTGCTATTATATGTTTAATATTTGTATTGTGATTTTCACTTCATTTTTTATGCGAATCATTTAATTTTTGAAAAAAATTGTGATTATTATTAATTTTTGACATAAATTTAAAAAAAATGCTATTTTTTACATTTTTTTGTTAATTGTTTCCTATAAAAATGGTTTATTTGACATGTCACTTTTAGCAAAAAAAAGTCTCAAAATGTGTGTTTTTTCTATTATATTTATATTCAAAATGTGTATTTTTATGTAAATTGTTAAAAATTCTTGTTTTTTTAGTGACAATTATTTCATGTGCAATGAAATATTATTTAAAAATATATCATTATATAGAAAATCTAAACTTTAAAATTTTGACATTTTTTTTAACACTGCAAAAAATTAAAGATCTCGTTACAAAAAAAAAAAATGAAAAGAAAAGAAAAAAAACACAAACTTGAAAAACACTTAAAAAATATATGTCAGGGAAGAAGAAGAATACAAGTACTTCAAAAATTGTTAAATTTAGAAAATAATTATTAGCATTTAATACATTAGAAAATTTAAAGTAAAAAATATGTCTTCTAAAAAAAGGGGATGATGCTCGCATTAACACTTTTTGAAATCAACACAAAAAATTACTAACATTTTAAAAATAACGTTTATACTTGGTACATAAGAAAATTTAAAGTGTCAAAAATATGCTAAAAAAAATAAAGATTATTCTGAATCAACACTTTTCAAAATCAGATGATATTTTGCTACCTCAAAAAAGCGGGTACTCGTTTCTATTCATGTTTCAAAGTTTACATTGTTTTTTGCAATTGTGACCTTTCATCAAGAAAAATGCCATGCTATTTGGGTCCAAGGTTGGCCCCCAAACATACGTGAATACATACATAGTATTACAAAGTACCATAGAAGTGTGTGTAACCATAATTAATTATTTATCTATCAAGGGTGATTGGATTTCAACATGATCATGTATTCTCACTATTAAAGTTTTCAATATTGGTAAGCAAAATATTTCACCTTTGAGTAAAGCCTTATTAGGTGACTAAGACAATGAGTAACATGGGAGAGTCACCATCGTCATCTTAACAACTATTGTGAAAATTTCTTAATCTTAAGAAATCCTACTGTTAACCATTGATTTATTTCTCCTACTTGATTAATTATACAAGTTATTAATCTGAATATTCAGAAAAAAAAATGAAGTAAACACAAATAGAAGCCTACACAGATAGATCATTTACTAAATAGCACACTCATATGACAAAGTGACACAATTTTTTTGGACGAATGTCACTGGAAATGCCCAATGCGGGAAAACCGGTGCAGCTATCTCTGGAGGGTTTTATTATTATGCAGAATCTGAATACAAAAATTTTTGGGCACCAGAAATGGTTGGACCTACAGATAAAATCAAAACAACAATACCTCTTTCACTTGGAGACATAAAATATGGCTGGTTCACACCCCTCAAATGTGATTTACATAATTTGAGCCTGTTTTAGCTCACTGGAAACCCCAACGTTGCTCCTCAGCCCTCTGCGTCAGCCTTACTAGCCTGCATCAACCTCTGCGTTGTTCTGGAAGGGCCTATGTCATCCTTGAAGGGCTTACGCTGCCCCAGCATTGCCTTGATTGGGTCTGCGTCAACCCTGCTTGGCTTCTCCCTTTGCGTTGGCCTTGACTGGGCTTTGGATGGACTGTGTAGCACCTGGCTGCCTCTGTGCTGCTCTGGTATGCTGCCTCTTTGTTGCTGTTGTACTCTTGGCCTGGGATTATATCATCCCCTTGCCAATACTGCTCCTCACTGCACTGCAAACTCTTGAAATTCTTAGCAAACCACACCCTAGAATGTCAGCATAGCTTCAGTGCTCTGCCAATGTGTGTGTTCTCCAATTGACCTTAAGCCCTTCTCTTATAATTTTATCGTTGGAAAACCAACGACTGTGATCTAATATCTAATCGACGAATAATATTAGAAGTTGCTTGATCCATGTCACTTACGTCATTCTCATCACATGCTTAATTTAATTCACTTTAATCTTTTAATTTTCCTAAGTTAGACTTAGGGTCCTTAATTAAAAAGATTAATTATTTGAATATCTCTTAAACATAATGGAATTTATTTAAAATATCTCTGTGTCTTGGAGATATCATGTACTCCAGCTCCTCCAAAAAATTTGGGAGTTAAAGCACATCTGATGCTACCCCCAAATATCAACACTTCATCTTAGCGAGGAATGTGCTCTAGCAATAAACTTCACCTTGAAGTACTGCTCTAATCTCTGGCATCGGTCTTCGTGCTGATGCTTGGTCTACTGACCTTCATCACTGCGCTACTGCTGCTCTCTGTACTATTGCTCATGACTATACCACAGTCACTGCTACATCCATACTGCAACTCCCTCTCAAATTACTGCAAAGTTGGACAAGCAGTCCAACCTATCTTGATCACGCAGCCCATATGGTGCCATCTTCTCAGAAATAACCTGTCGGAAAAAATCTTCCTCTCCTGATTTTTTTGCTACCCTCAATAGAAACTCGGATCTAGGGTCCTTGGCGAGAAAGGCACCCTCTTCTCCCTCTGACAACTGATTTCCTCCCTTGGAAATCTGCCAAATTCCTTCGAATAAGCTCTCTACGATCACCCTACAATTGATCCTCATATTTCTTTGGCAAAAATATCTTGAGTAGTTGTTCCCCTCCCGTTCTTTGTCAACTTAGCTAGGCATGATTTTGAACTGACGAAATCTCCACCACACCATCAACTGCTAAATATCTAAAGCTATGCTTCCAGACCACGACAACTTTGCACAACAACTCGAAATTGGAATGCATCCCTCTAACTGACCTCTGTGTGAGCATACTGGCTCAATGCATCCTCTATGTCACCTAGTTGGGACTGCCTTAGCCCCTACGTGGTCTCTGCTAGGACTGCATCCTTCTTTTGCTCTGCTGCCTTCTCCAGATCTCTGTCACTTCAGCTGCTACTCTGCAGCAAAAATTTCTTCATCCGATTTGATGGAGATTTAGCTTGATTTTCAATCGCTATGATACCATGTGAACATTTCTTAATCTTAAGAAATCCTACTACTAACCATTGGTTTAATTATCCTTCTTGTTTAATTACACAAGTTATTAATATGAATATTTAGAAAAACAATGAAGTAAACAAAAAATAACAACCTACACATACATATCATTTACTGAATAACACACTCATATGACAAAGTGACACAGATTTTTCGGAAAAATGGCCCTGGAAAAACCCAATGTGGTAAAACTGGTGCAACTAGCTCTAGAGGGTTTTATTATTATGAAAAATATGAATACAACAATTTATGGGCACCAGACATGGTTGGCCCTACAGAGAAAATCACGTCAAAAATACGTCTTTCACTCGGAGACAGAAAATATGGTTGATTCACACCCTCAAATGGGATTTATAGAACTCAAGCACTTTCTGGCCCACCAGAAACCCCAGCGCTGCTCCTCTTCCCTTTACGTCAGCCTTACTAGCCTATGTTAGCCTCTGCACTGCTATGGAAGGGCCTGCGTCACCCCTGAAGGGCTTATGCCACCCCTGCGCTGCCTTGACTGGGCCTACTTGAGCCTTGCGTGGCACCTGCTGCCTCTGCGCAGCCCCTAACTGGGCTATGGATGGACTGCATACCACCTGGTTTCCTCTGTGCTACTCTGGTATTCTTCCTATCTGTTGTTGTTTTACTCTTGGCTTGGGATTAGATCATCCCCTTGCCAATACTGCTCCTCACTACACTGTAAACTCTTGAAATTCTTAGCAAACCGCGCCCTATAATTTCAGCTTAGCTTCAGTGCTCTACCAATGTGTGTGTTCTCCAACTGACCCCAAGCCCTTCTCTTATACTTTTGTCCTTGGAAAACCAACAACCGCGATCTAAGCTCTAATCGACGGCTAAGATTAGTGTTGGGTGCAGGAATTACACTTAAGTAAAAATCCTCAACACTTAATTGTCGACCCGGAGGATTCGTAAACTTAGAGACGAAGCACAGGCAATGCCAGAGATGGTATGAATATTTCCAATCTCAACTCCTACTTTTGAAAAGAATAATTGCAGAATCAATCTTTAGAGAATAAAGATTAAAACTCAAATCATCAAAACAATCTGAGACTAGAATAAGAAGAAATGTACTTGCAAAAGAGATTCAGAGATAAAGAGGAGCAATCAATCTAGCCAAATATTTATTAGCTACTAAGAATGTATTTCCTTCAGCAAAGACACTTTAGCAGTTTCCAACAAATGGGCCCCTTCAATCCTGCATATATAAAGATATCCTCTTGTGAAAAATCAATCTTGCACTAGTGCAGTCTTCCTGCACTAGTGTAGGAATCAACGATTTATGCAGAAAGTGTAAAGTAATGTCTTTACTAAAAAGGATTTTCTTCGTGCAAGGGCTTTGAACTTTCTCAAGTCCGCAGCACTCAGATCCAATACCAAGAAAATAGTTCTTGTACTCGATCCAGGCTTCTTTCACCTTAACGTATGATCCTTGAAATCAATAATTCATTACTGCAGTGTGATAAAACAAAAAAGATGAATATCTGTAGAGAATAAGAAAACAATATTTTTAATTAAGATATGACTGAAAGAAAGAAAGTTGTTAGAAGTAAGCTAGAAAGGCTTGCTGCATTATATTATCTAATGCTGGTGCGAGAACAGTTCTCTTTCTTGCACCAGGGAGAAACCAAACCAATGTGCAGGAAATAAATAACACACCAATGTGCATTGGTGCAGGAACGAACCAGGCAAAGGAAATAAACCAGATCGTGCAGAAAATAAATAGCACACCAACGTGCACTGGTGCAGGTAACTCCTCCTGCTCGAACCAGGCAAGGGAAAGAAATCAACCATTTGAAAAGCAACTTAACTACTTCACGCAGTGGATCTTCTTTCCACTCAAACAGAAATTCAAAGACTTTAAATTAAATCACACTCAACGGTTTAATCATAAATTGCAAGAACAACGAGGAGGGAGAACGTGCTGGTTTGGTTGGGCCCTTGACCAACCAGCGCGTTTTCCTTTCAAACGAAAATGCTACTCAGAATTAATTCATCAAATATTTAAGCCAAAGATCAAATGTATAGAATGTGAGGCGGAGCTCTTCGTATTAGACTCTCAAAGCAATTACATACATGATTACATATCCAGCCCAGATTTGGGCGATAACACAAAATATTCTTGTTACCGCCCCCTGGTTCTATTCGATTCTCAAAACATTGAACTGTTTGTCCTATTTACATTTATGCTTATATAGATCCTTTTGGCCGCAGGCCAAAAGGACGTTAACCATTACATAATCAATTACAGAAATCGTTGCAAAAAATTACATAACTAATTTGCAGAATAAGCTTTCGGCCTTCAAAATTAAATTGCTTTTACAAAATAGGCCTCGGCTATCTCCAGCTGTCTGTTTCTCTTAAGTCCGATCTCAGCTACTCTCTATTTTCCTGCTGTCATAGATGGGACTCGGCTGTCTTCAGATATATCCTCATTGATCGTATCCAAAACAGACAGTCAACCCAAGTGATCCGGATTTGGTGCCAAGATTCACGGCGCTGGTGCTGGTGCGGGATCTGTTCTGCACTAAAATTTAGCAATCAAGATAAGTGATCAACTATTAAATAGCATAGGAGGTAACGATAAGTTATGAAAGTAATTCTAAGCAATAAATCGCGTAATAGATAGTTAATAAATGCGAAGATAAGTTAAAAAATGTAAAATATGAAGTATATGCAAAATGTGTCATCATTCTCACACTAGTGCAGGATGAGGGCGCATAAGATAAGTAAAACAGGGAAATGATTATGATTTGGGAAGGGAAGAATGGTAAAAAGAATAGAATTTAGGGAACTAACATCCTCCCATCCCTAAACTGTTGCGTGTCCTCACACAACTTTTTTACCTCTGTAAAAAACCAAAATTTTTGAATTATCCAACTCAGTCCTGTTCCAGCATGTTGTGTTCAGACTGCACTGTTTCGACCTTCTTCCTCTTGATATGCCTTAAATTCTTTGAAACCTTTTTTAACCACCTGAAACAACATCTAGCTTGATATTTCCAAACTCTAACCTCGATTTTCTTTTTCTTGAGCTCTGCCATCAATTCTCCTCTGCTTTGTTCCTTCTCCTTTTGTGCTTTGGTCACAAGCTGCTCCAAGTTTTGTACTTGAAGTTATAATTATTCTATGCGAGCAACAAGAGTCACTTCCTCTATCTCAGCAGGGGCTGTCACTAGCTCTGGAACTTCTATATCTCCCATGGTCGCATCAAGGAATTTTTCCTCCTGTAGTCCTTCTTTTTCCGGTTCCTCTCTCTCAGGTTCTTCTTCTGGTTCATCTTCATCTTCCGGGTTTTCTTCCTTAGGCTCTTCTTCTTCTTCCAGGTCTCCTTCCTCAGGTTCTTCCTCCTCTTCCGGGTCTTCTCCCTCAGGTTCTTCCTCAGGTTCTTCTTCTTCTGGGTCTTCTTCCTTAGGTTCTTCTTCCTCTGGTTCATCTTCATCCGGTTCCTCGTCTAATTTTTCTTCGTCTTCTTTTGGTTCTTCCTCATGGGCCGCGGCTTCTTCTTGTACTGGTGCAGGGTGGGGTTCCATATCCTGTGAGGTTTTTGCTTCTTCTTCTACATCCGAAACCTATCTCTTCTTTTGGGGCTTTCTCATAAGATTTACCAGTGGAACATTGTCCCCAATTTGTGCAATATTCGCCGCATCTGCAAGACCCGACAACCTGTCGTGCTCCGAGGCCTGTGCCTGTGCACCGGTAGTTTCCTTAGTGGAAGATGACACCTTCCATTCTGTTTATTTCTTTTTCCACCTCCTTTTTGCACTACTGCGAGAAGGACTTTCCTTTCTACTTCTCTTCAGGCCCTTTCTTGTACTAGGGGCCTGTGTCTTCTCTTCCTCTGCCGAATTCCCGTGCAGTTGTTTTAACATCTCTTCCCATGTCATACCTTTGCTTTCTAACTGCTTTAAGACCAAGATTTTTATCAGGCCATGGTGGTATAATCGTGCATCGGCTTGGTCCTCCCTTCCATCCTGTACACTTCTAGCCATTTTCTCCAAACTTCTAAGAAAAAAGTACTGGAAGTTCATTCTCCAAGGAATGTGTCGGCCTCCTTTAAAATGTTGTAGCAGTCTGAAATGATACACGAGGGTAGAGGTTTATCTCCCTTCGCAGGTCACAAATTTATGCAAAACAAACAGGAGATCCTGTCATTGACCTAACATAGCTTTGCACGGAACTCCGCATTTCCAATTGACCTCCATCTTCTTATCCACAACAAAACGCTGCCAGTGTTTACCTTCCAGCCTTTGGTTTTTGAACCATTCTACTCGAATTCTCCAGACCTGTTGCTGCTGCTACAAATTTCTTCGTGACTTTAAATTTGAGTGGCCCAATTCTCACTTGGCTGTTTTTAAAACTTCTTGCAAATTGTAAGGCAACGTCCCTGTCATACCCATCGAACTTTTGCAGGAACTGTAAAAATCCCGACTCCCGCAACAATGGAAGATAGCTGCGAAATTCGACAGTTTTCTCAATCTTACTGAGGGACAGGGGTTCATTTCGGACGGGCGACATTGATGCTATCGGATGTGAATGATGAGTTCTGAGGTTTGCATGCAACACCGGGGGATCAACTTCTCATAAATAGGAATTTAATTGTTCGTCCATCATGTCTCCAGTTTACCTGCCATAGGTACTCATCATTCTTGGTCAAGCTCAATTGGTATGTGCGACGATGGTTTAACGGTCAGGTACAATGATGAAGAGATGTTTGGAATGAAGGTAGGAGTGGGGGAGTTATGAGTGAAGGACGTTTCACATTATGGTGGAATGGGGTGGATTATATGCAAATAACGATTACATGGTTTCACATTCCTTCATAATTAAAAAAAAAAAGACTTAGCATTCATTTAAAAAGATCATGATTCTTACTTAAAAAAAAATTGTACTTTCAACTAATTTTCTCCTAAGTAATATAATAGCATAACCACTTATCAATGATATAAAGAACATCATATAAATTTTCATCATGAACACTTTCTTTTGCCCTATAATAATCTGTACTGCTGCTGATGAGGTGTATGCTTGTGCTGATATTTGCATCGCGTAAATCATTCTTCTGGTACTTTTCTGCTCATATCATATAGAACAATATGCTTGCACTAGTGCAAGCATAATTTTAAAACAGAGAATTAAAATATAGGCTGGATTTCACATGATTTATTTAACTTATTCTGAATTTTGCTTCGCCCTTTGATGCTTCAGAGCACAACCTTCTGCTCTTTATATGTAGGATCCTGCAATGAACTTCATGAGGGAATAAAGGAGCGGGAAAAGGAAATTTTAGAATGGGAAGGAATTTTGTCACAGGGATTCCAAGAAAGTACCAAAAGAGGGAAAATAGAAGTGGGATAGGGGAAAATTTTTTTCAGGGTTAAAGTGGGATTTCTTTAAAGCAGATAGGGTGAATTTAGAAGAATATGGGAAGGTTAATTATATTAGGATTCCGAGAAGAAAGCTGAGGGAAAATTATGAAATGGGATATGAAGAAAGGCAGAAAATTTTCTGGAAGGTCTGCCTGCACTGGTGCAAGAAAAATAACTGCAGTGAGAATTAAGCGTTACTTGAAAAAAATATTCATGCTAATTACCCCAATGTACAAAGGTTAGTTCTATTGAACCTGCTTTTACTTCGGTGGTCACTAGAATATCTAAAGATCAAGCAAAATTCTCTTTTTATTAGAAATTTCTGATCTTCCCGCCAGCAAGCTGGTTTTCAGGTTGATCCTTCTGCAATCATGTCAGCGGACTGATTTTCATAATTACAGGAAATTATTTTTTTCTTACTTTATTTTATTTTATTTTTGTCAATTTTTTTCGAAGAAGAGTGATTCAAATTTTCAAGAGGTTGGTATTACCATTTACCTCTACCATTCCAAATTGCTGCTGAACTTGTTGTGTAAAATCTTTCTTGGCAAGTGGTTGAAAATATTTCTTTAATCTATGTCCATTTACTAAGAATCCTGTCCATCAATAGTTTTGACTTCTACAACTCCATTCTCAAACACTCGGATTACTTCATATGGTCCCATCCAACGTGTATGAAATTTCCCTTTAAAAATTTTAAATCTAGAATCATAAAGGAGTACCCAATCACCTGGTTGGAACTGCTTTTTCTGAATGGACTTATCATGCCGCCTTTTCCGTTTCTGTTGGATTAATATGTTTTGTTGAACAACATCTCTACGAAATTCATCTAACTCATTTAACTGAAGAAGACGTTATTGTTGTGCCTCGGAGAGATCGAGTCCTAGCTAAACTGTAGTTCTGAAAGTTTTGATCTGGAACTCAATCGGTAACATAACCTATTTGCTGTATACTAGCTCATATGGTGTGTGCCCCATACTATTTATCCAAGTGGTTCTGTATGCCCACAAAGCTTCTGGTAATCTGGACTGTGAGATCAAGTCTCTTGAAGAAAAATGCTCAAAAATGAAGTTGCTCAGAATTGCTCTAGAACAGATCGAATGGAAAGAGCTCGGCGATACGATCCCAACGCCGTGAACGGCACTCAAATCCGACGCCGTATGAAGAAGTTGTTGCACTTTAAAATTGCCCAATAACCTTCAATTTTGAAAGGAAATCTTTTAATTCTATGTGTGGAAATTTTTTTTATTTTAATTAAAATTATATTAATGTTTTTTTTATATATATAAATATTTAATATTTTATTTGATTTTAAAAATCATATATTATATTAAAGTTTTATATATATAAATTAAATATTAAAAATTTTTAATTAAATTAATTAAAATACTATGTATTAGTTTTTAAAACCACACATTATTATTTCAAATTCCAAATGTTTTAAATCTCATGGAACGAAATATGAAACGGGGTATAAACCCACTATTCCAAAGTTTTTAAAGGAGCATGTGTTTTAAAAAACGTGGACATGGTGGCTTTGGTATACGTGTAAAAAAAAGGACACGTGATTCCATTTCAAGTTTGCATTGTACGTGATTTTTAAACATGTGTGGTGACGTGTTAAGGCAGGCACGTGGGTTTCAAAATATTGGAGCGGAGTTATGGTCCAAGTTTTTATTATGTGGTGGAGCGGATTAAAACCAAACGGATAAGTTAACAGTTAATGCGGCATTCGTATTCACATGCGTCGGAGGAGGCTGCACGTATAATAAATGTTATGGTTACAACAACAGTTAATGCCGAACGGTGCGGCCACATGCACTACTTGACATTTAATGCCACAGCAAACGTTGCCACCATTTTAGTGCCAGATTTCCCCCAATTAAGGCGGACCTCCACATTTAACTGCAGTTCCACCAGATTTAGTGGAGTTTCTTTAGGCAAACTGGCAGTTGGAGTAAAAGTGCCATAACTTTGGCTAGGAGAGGCCTTTTGATACGAATTTTTTTTTGATTTTGGGTGTAGAGATCATTCTGAAGCTGTTGGAAGTGTTTGTAGAGCCATTAGGGTGCTCTAACAGAGAATTTACCAGCGTTTTTGGTCGTGGAGCCACTAGGGCCTAAGGGAAGAAGAGCTATTTTGGACTACCTTCATCCAATGGAGGTGAATGTTTAGTCATTTTAGACTGATTTGGGCCTTCTGAATCTATTTTTGCAGTGTATTTTTCCATTTGAGGCTTCTATACAGTTTTAATCACATTTTGAGCATTTAATCAAAGGAGAAAAAGCCTAATTAGAGGCTTTTGGACCCAGCGGAGGTAGCCCAAGAGAGGGGTGAACCACTTAAACAATTATTTGCTGTCATACTGTATAATTTTGCTGCATATTTTCAGATTCTGCTCCTTTAAACAGTAAATTTTTATAAGCTATCTTTTCCCAAGCAGGTTTAAACAGTGAACAAAACTTGTTAGTTCATCTTCAAACCACTACACTTCATTTGCAGAATATGTATACTTGCCTATTCACACATTAAAGTTGGATCAATGAATACTTTGCAGTTAAAACAAATACTTTCATTGATCGGATCTTTGTGATTACATTTTATTTCTTTAGGCAGAGTCTGTAGAAGGGCCAGGTAGCCTTCGGATTCATCCTTTCTAGTAAAGGTGAAATATCCGGTGAATGCCCCTACAGTCAATCTCTGTATGAGAAATTCTTTGTTCTCACAATTTCAGATCATAATATTTCAGCCCAATCTTTCCAATGCATATTCACTATCTTTGTGAGAATGGACTCGATCACCTTATTTGTAGATTCCACCTGGCCATTTTCTTGCGGGTGGTATGGTGTAGACTTCCGGTGCTGGATCTTGTATTGCTCCATCACTCCCTGTACTAGATTAGAAATAAACTGCGGACCATTGTCAGAAACAATTTCTCTAGGCACACCAAATCTAGTAAAGATTTTAGAAAAGAGAAAATCAACAACAACTTTTTCTGTAGCAAAAGAAACAGCTTTAGCTTCTACCCATTTTGTAACAAAATCTGTACAAACCAAAATATGATTTTTACCTAATGATGTTGGATTTATTGGCCCTACAAAATCAATAGCCCATTTTTCAAAAGGCTCAATCATAACTTGAGGGTATAAAGGCATTTCATTGGTTTGATTAGGTTGGCCCATTCGTTGACAACTATCACATCGCCTGACATACTGCTTGGCATCCTTAAACAAGGAGGGCCAAAAGTAGCCAAAACGTAATATTTTATATGCAGTTCGCTTGTCAGTGAAGTGGCCTCCACAAGGTTCATCATGAGCAGATTTCAATATGTCAAACACTTCCTCCTCTCTTACACATCTACGAATAATCAAATCTGGACCAGTGTAAAAGAGGTCTCCTTGAATCCAGGAGTATGCAACACTTTTCTGAATAATATTCCGCTTTTCATGAGCGGGCAAGTGAGGTGGTGTTTTTCTAGTAACCAAATAATTGACGATGTCAACAAAAAACGAAGAATCTGTAGACACAACAAAAATATGTTTATCTGGAAAATCATCATTAACATGAGTTACATCACCAGTATTATCTAGTCTAGAAAGAAAATCTGCTACAACATTCGATTTTCCTGGTCTATCAACAATAGTAATATTGAATTCCTGCAACAATAGCAACCACCTAGTCACTCTACCACTAGTCAATGGTTTGTTCATAAAATATTTAATCGCGGAATGATCAGTATGTACAAATACATCATATCATGTAATATTGTGCCTGAACTTATTAATTGCAAAAATTACAGCTAAAAAATCTTTCTTTGTAACTGCATAATTTAATTCAGCGGAAGACAAATTCTTACTAATATAATAAATAGCATAGGATTGCTTATTTTCCTCTTGTCCTAAAGTTGCGCCAATAGCCAAATCTGAAGCATCAGAGGAAATTTGAAAAGGCAGGGACCAGTTAGGACCTCTCAAAATTGGTGCTTGTACCAACTTTTCCTTCAATGTTTCAAAAGACTATTGGCAAGTTGTGGACCAAGAAAATTCACTATCCTTAGCTAGAAGTCGGAAAAGAGGGGCAGCTATCTTAGAAAAAATTTCAATGAATCTTCTATAGTAACCAGCATGTCCTAAAACCTCCATTTCTTTGAGTTTTGGGAAAGAAGATGGCATTGATTTTCAATTTTTGCCGATGAACTCGGAGGCTTTTTGTTAAATCGTATAAGCCAAGTACCACTCGTTTCATATTAATTCAACTTACCATTTTAAAGTATGTAGCTTTGCAATTTGTTAATACTTTTAAATTTTCGTAGCTTCAGGAAGAATGCTCAAACAAGGTAAAATTTCATCCATATAACTACAAATCAAGATCATCAAAGGTTAAACAAGACCTTTGAAAGAAGCGATATTAATACAATTCAAGGGAAGCACTTTATAGGCAAAGGCCCATGGCATGGGTGTGTTAGTTTTATCCCCGATCATAAATCGTATCAATAATAGCATCGAAATTATCCAATAGGAGAAATATTTTCCGCAAGGTACTGCTACCTCGTCAATGAAAGGGAGAGGGGCACCTTGAGAGTGGCTTTTCCCCTGTTTAATTCAATGGCAATCAATACAAATACACCACCTTCCATCTTTCTTAGGTACTAGCACTAATGGAGAGACCCACTGACTGTCAAAAATAGGATACATAAAGTCGGCATCCAAGAGTTTTTGTACTTCTTCCTTCACAATATCTCTTAGAGATGGATTCATTCACCTTTGGGGTTTTCGGATAGGTAAGGTTCCTTCCTGAGTATAGATATGATGTGTACAATTTTAAGGAGGGATACCTTTAATATCTTCATAGCCCCAAGAAAATGCACTAAGATGGTTTTGCAACAAATTCACAAGTTGCTCCTGCTGAGATGAGTCCAAATCTAAACTAATATGCAAGGACCGACTAGGGCTAATCTCAACAAGAGTAGTACTGTGCTCCACAAAGATTTCAAAGGATAACAAGACAACAAGAGAGAAGAATGATAACCATGGTTTTTGGAATTCAGGGTTAAAACATGGCTCAAAGGTCAGTTAGCATGGTGTTCAGATTGTTCAGAAATATTGAATTTTAATTGGTGAAGACCAAAGATAATGGTGAATAAGAGAAATAGATTGAGTTCCCTACCATCGTCATTCAACCAGGCAGTGTCTCTTAGGATCCGAATGATCCGGGCAGGGGTATAAGGGGAATTTTCTTTCCTAGAATTTATGAAATATACATATTCTCGGGACGATACATCTAACATATACAAGATGTAGGCAAGCGTTGTCGACCCAAGATCAAGGGATGTCCTCCTACCGGGTTCTTTGGCTGAAGCACAATGAAATCAACAGGATATTCCCAAAAATCCAATGAGATGATCACATCATCCAATACTCCTCCAGGCTTAATTTTGGATCTATCTGCTAATTCAAGCATAGTGGGAGTAGGGCGAAGGTGAGATAATCGAAGTTGATCCATGGTTTTCTTAGTCATTACATTAATGGCTACCCCCAGGTCTATAAGAACATTAGAGACAAGGATATTACCAATCTGAATTGTGACAACAGGGTTTCCGGGATTAGTATATTTTTCCATAGACACACATCTTATCATTAACTCTGCTGCCCTACCAACAAATTGAATAGTTTGGGGTTCCAATCTCTTCCACCCGGGTTTCTTGAGATAGAGTTCCCTAATAATCTTGGTACAAATGGGGATCTCTTTAATGGCTTGGAGCAAAGGTATATTAATGAAAATATTCCATAGTTCCGATGCCAAATGAGTCTCAAAAACAGGCTCTCTTCTTTCCGTTACTAGCCTCTCTGGGAAGGGAGGCTGGTTGGAAGAAGATGGCAAGGAATCAGAGGGTAAGGGCTTCTTAGTGACAATTTTCGGAGAATGGTTAAGAGTTTCCTCTTCCCCCTTCTCTTCAACAATCACCATAGGTTGTTTCTGATTTCCTAGTATTACATTCCTTCCTGATCTTAATTGAATATCATGAACTCCAATTGGAATAGACTGGTATTCGAATGGAAAAGGCGGGTTTGTTACATGGATCATTTGTACTGCCTTATTATTATTATTATTAGGATTGGGTGTGGGTTGAGCAGGCAATTGAGGAGGTCGGAAGGGTGGAGGTAAAGGTAATGGGGTAGTCTGAATTGGAAGTTGAGGCATTGGATAAGATACATGTGTAGGTGGGTATGGTTGCATAGGTGGTTGGTAAGAATATGGAGAATGAGTTGGGCCTTTCCAACCTTGTTTCCATGGTTGGGGAGGTTGCCCATGCTGATACTAATTTCCATACTGCCACTGATGATGAGAGTTAGGATATGAATATGCATGTGGATTATAACCAAAACAGTGTGGAAGAAATTCAGGAGCCATACTTTCACCTACCTGAGGCCAATATCTTCTTGCTCCCATAGCATACAATTGTTCAGCTTCAGGCTGCCCCCCTGTAAATACGGATTTAAGTCCAGGTATAGAGGGAAATTTTTCTGTGGTATGGTCTTCTACACAAATATCACACTTATTAGTTTCTTTCAAGTTAAGAGGGCATTCTTTAGGGGGATGCTTTGTCTCTACATTTAGGACAGAAAATACATAATGACTCTTGTTCCCTCATAAGTTTTTGTTGAAATTTTAAAGAGTCTAACCGTTTAGTGACAGTGTTCATTATATCAATTTTCATGTTTTCCATTTTATTTTCCAGTCCAACAATCATAGCATCAGTAGATTCAGTTTTTCTATTTTTATTTCGAGTTCCTCTACCGGATCTATACTGATTCCTTGAAAATTTCCGACATAATTCATAAATTTGATCAAAATTTTGCTGAGAAGTATCACCTTTTCCTAACAGATTCAAATTATTTCTAGCATTATTAGTAAGTCCTCTTAATAACAAGGTTTTAATAGTGTTGGGATCAAGCCTAAGTTTTGACCTTTGTAAAATATACAGAAATCTTTCCAAATAATCTTCAAGCATTTCATCATCATCTTGTATGATTGTAAAAATTTCATCCTGCATGTCCCGAGTTTTACAATATTCTTGATATTTAGACAAAAATACCCTCCTCATCTGGTCCCAGGAAGTTATGGTGTTTCCTCCAGCGTAAAGCTGAGTCCTTAAGGGTAACAGGAAATAATCTTAAATTCTGAGCCTTAGTTGCATAATCATAACTTCTACACAAAATATCAAACTCAAATAGAAAATAGTCAGGGTATTCATGAACTTTACCATGGAAATGAGGGAGATCTGGCGGTGAAATATTCTTCATCTGTGACATGGTGTCAGGATCCACAATTGGAAACACAAAAGTAGATTGTCCTTCACTTACCTGATTGTCACCAGTCCCTTCCAAATGGTCTCCTTGGTCTGCCATTGTTTCCTTTTTGCTTGTACTGCTTTCCATAGGCTGATCCACACCTGAGCTGTTAGTACCAGAATCCAGGTGGATTGTTCCTGCGTGATCATTTTGGATTTAATTGGGCTTCCTGCTTGTAGAAGGAGACCCAATGTTAGAAAATTTCTTTTGGCCATTAGTGGGCTTTGAGCCCTTACCTTTCCTAGGCATTCATCTCAAAAAAAGAAAGAAAAATATCAAAACAATTTCTAATAAAGAATACTGTCAGAAATCAATCAACACTAGTAAAAAATCCTTCAAAAATAATTGCAATAATAAAGGAAACTTACCTCTATTATACAATCAGAAAATTCTTACCAAATCAAATCGCCTCCCCGGAAACGACGCCAAAATGTTGGGTGCAGGAATTACACTTAAGTAAAAATCCTCAACACTTAATTGTCAACCCAGGGGATTCGTAAAATTAGAGACGAGGCACAGGAAATGCCAGAGATGGTATGAATATTTCCAATCTCAAATCCTACTTTTGAAAAGAAGAATTGCAGAATCAATCTTTAGAGAAGAAATATTAAAACTCAAATCATCAAAACAATTTGAGGCTAGAACAAGAAGAAATTTACTTGCAAAAGAGATTCAGAGATAAAGAGGAGCAATCACTCTAGAAAAATATTGATTAGCTACTGAGAATGTATTTCCTTCAGCAAAGACACTTTAGCAGTTTCCAACAAATGGGCCCCTTCAATCCTGCATATATAAAGATATCCTCTTGCGAAAAATAAATCTTGCACTAGTGTAGTATTCCTGCACTAGTGCAGGAATCAACGATTTATGCAGAAGTGTAAAGTAATTTCTTTACTAAAAAGGATTTTCTTCGTGCAAGGGCTTTGAACTTTCTCAAGTCTGCAACACTCAGATCCAATACCAAGAAACTAGTTCTTGTACTCGATCCAGGCTTCTTGCACCTTAATGTCTGATCCTTGAAATCAATAATTCATTACTGCAGTGTGATAAAACAATAAAGATGAATATCTGTAGAGAATAAGAAAACATTCTTTTTAATTAAGATATGATTGAAAGCAAGAAAGTTGTTAGAAGTAAGCTAGAAAGGCTTGCTGCATTATATTATCTAACGTTGGTGCGAGAACAATTCTCCTTCTTGCACCAGGGAGAAACCAAACCAATGTGTAGGAAATAAATAACACACCAACATGCACTGGTGCAGGAACAAACCAGGCAAAGGAAATAAACCAGATCGTGCAGAAAATAAATAGCACACCAACGTGCGCTGGTGCAAGTAACTCCTCCTGCTCAAACCAGACAAGGGAAAGAAATGAATCGTGCAAAAAGAAACTTAAATAATTCACGTGGTAGATATGCTTTCCACTCAAACGAAAATTCAAAGACTTCAAATTAAATCAAACTCAATAGTTTAATCATAAATTGCAAGAACAACAAGGAGGGAGAACGTGCTGGTTTGGTTGGGCCCTTGACCAACCAGCGCGTTTCCCTTTCAAACGAAAACGCTACTCAAAATTAATTCATCAAATATTTAAGCCCAAGATAAAATGTGCAGAACATGAGGCGGAGCTCTTCGTATTAGACTCTCAAAGAAATTACATACATGATTACATATCCAGCCCAGATTTGGGCGATAACACAAAATAGTCTTGTTACCGCCTCCTGGTTCTATTCAATTCTCAAAACATTGAACTGTTTGTCCTATTTACATTTCTGCTTATATAGATCCTTTTGGCCACAGGCCAAAAGGATCGTTTACCATTACATAGTCAATTACAGAAATAGTTGCAACAAATTACATAAACGATTGCAGAATAAGCTTTCGGCCTTCAAAATTAAATCGCTTTTACAAAATAGGCCGCGACTATCTCCAGCTGTCCGTTTCTCTTAAGTCTGATCTTAACTACTCTCGATTTTCCTGCTGTCATAGCTGGGAGTCATCTGCCTTCAGATATATCCTCATTGATCGTATCCAAAACAGGCAGTCAACCCAAGTGATCTAGATTTGCTGCCAAGATTCACGGCGTTGGTGCTGGTGTGGGATTTGTTCTGCACTAAAAATTAGCAATCAAGATAAGTGATGATCTATTAAATAGCATAGGAGGTAACGATAAGTTACGAAAGTAATTCTAAGCAATAAATCACGTAATAGATAGTTAATAAATGCTAAGATAAGTTAAAAAATCTAAAATATGAAAATTATGCAAAATGTGTCATCGTTCTCGCACTAGTGTAGGATGAGGGCGCATAAGATAGGTAAAACAAGGTAATGATTATGATTTGGAAAGGGAAGAATGGTAAAAAAGAATGCAATTTAGGGAACTAACAATTAGAAGTTGCTTGATCCACGTCACTTAAGTCATTCTCATCACATGTTTAATTTAACTCACTTTAATATTTTATTTTCCTAACTTAGACTTAGGGTCCTTAATTAAAAAAGATTAATTATTTGAATATATCTTAAACATGATGGAATTTCTTCAAATGACTTCTAGGTCTTGGAGGTCTCATGTACTCTAGCTCGTCTACAGAATTTGTGAGCTAGAGCACATCTGATGCTACCCCAAAATCTCAACAACTATTCCCCGTGTTTTAATGATGGACACAATCCAACACAAAGGAGGTTTCCCTAGTAGATCTTAGGGATCAAATAACCCAACCTATCTAAGACAAGAGCCCCCCGAGGATTCTACGATGGCTACCACCAATAAATAATATTAGGAAATTGGGTCCTAAGATGGAATTGACAGTAATTTCCATAATTAATTTCAAAGGGTCCTATGGCTATTTTAAATTGTTAGGTTAACCAATATAAGATCAAAGAGGATCCCAAATAGACAATCAATTAATTGTGAAAATTTCAAGTCTGAAATCCTATTGTAGCAACTGGAATTTATTTTTCTAATAGTTAATGAATTTAAAAATTTATCTTCTATGCCAAATATCAAATAAATCACACCACAACCTTCAAAAATAAACTATGAAAGAAAATAGCGTTGTAAATTGATAAAATCTAGTACACATAAAAAATCACAGTTATTTTTGGACAAATGTCCCTAGAAAAACCCAACTTGGGAAAACCGATGCAACAAATGAGGGTTTTATTATTATGCAGCTGTGAGAAATTTTGAGTACAATCTAGATGTTGAAAATTGGAAATCCTACAGAGAAAATATGGGCAAAGCTATCTTGAGGCAAATTATGCTCACTCTGAGCAATACTTACACTTGACTGCTATTGAAAAGAAAGCTCTCCAATTGGGCATGCACAAGTTCTGTGTCAACCTGAAGCTTCGTACCACACATGTTTCTCGAATCGTCTGCTAATCAAGTCGTCCTCCTTGTCGGTGAATGGGAAAATGATTCTTCGACACTTTGGAAACTCTACTCGACCTTTGGAACTGAAGACCTTTTCCCCTCAACGAAGATCGAATTTCCCTTGGAGGGTCTACGCTGCCTTTGCACAACCTCCTGGAGAAATCTCGACTTTTCTCTGCAATGCATTGCATCATATCTGCAAAAAATTCCTCCGACCACACTGTCTTTGCCCCTCATTATCTCTACTTCCTTACTGAAGCTTGAACTCTTTCAGCACTGCTGGCTCTCTGAAAAAATCGAAATCTAAGGAAATCAAAATCCCCAATTTTATTCTTCATCTACCCATTGAATTATTTTTATAATCCTTTGTTGGAGCACCAACGAGAATTATTAGAACTTAATCAAGAGCCCAAATTAATTCCTAGTCGATCTATGTGAGTTTCCAGATGATTCTCACCTTATCTCAATTAATACTGATTAATTAACCATCTTCCCTAAGTTTAGACATAGAAAATATTTTAAAATATGTTAATAATCTAATTCAGACACTTCTAGGTGTAATTTCCATAAATAATTTTTGGGTTATGGAGATCTCACATGTTTTAGCCTCTCCACAAATTTTTGAGACTAGTGTTAACACCAGAAAATCGTACAGGAAAAACACATTATGAAGGGGAAAAAATTAATTAATTCCTAAGGCTCAGTTAGAAATTGGCGAAAAACGCACTTGCAACAAAGGATTTTTTGTGCACAACATGCTTTATCCTTCGATAGTTGCGCAGTCCTGGGGATGGCGAAAAGTCACCATCCGAGACCAATTTACACACTTGGTGAAGATGATTCTTTTTCAGTTATATTCAAGGACAACTGAATTCGTGCTACCTTAAATAGTAATTCTACCCTCAAAGGAATCTCTTATCCTATTCTTGAGTCACCATGAATCTTGGGCCAAGAGAAGTTCAAAATTTTCTATATAAACTCGCCATGGTAAGAGAAAAATAAGAAGCATTGTTATGTTGGCCAAATTGCTACCATAACAATACCAGCTTTCAAGTGTTGAAGCAAGAGGATTGAAGACACTAGCATGTTGGCCATCCAACATCCTAGTGAAGAAGAGAACTCCACCATTGGAGAGTTGTCATATTCATTTTGTGAGAGGGAGGAGAAGCTTACAAGGAAATCAAGGAAAGGGACCCCATTGCCTTGAGTATTTGAGCTCCATAGCTCAAAGGACTCACTGCAAGTGTGATAGCATTATATTATTCTTACTACCAACAACCAATAAAGGGATTTTTCTCCATTATTTTATTGGTTTGTTTCCTCCATTTGAGAATTATTGTCTTGTGTTTTTTCTTTTTAAGTTCATTTTTTTATATGCATTCCTTACCTTATGATTTTTTCTTTGTGTTTAGTCTGTCCATTAAAAACACCATAATATTCTCTGTGATTTTTTCAGGAAGAAACCTACAGCTAAAGAGGTGTCTTTTGGTACACTAGTGTGGAAAAAACACTACCACATGATTAACGACTCCACTAGTTTCATTTCCTTGGTTTCATGGTTGTTTTGCAGGACCTCCTCTCTGCATAACCAACTACAAGGTGTTTAGGGACTATCTACGAATTATTCAGGACATTTCGTTCCTATTATGAGAGGTAGAGAGATCAATTTGTTTATTATCTTTCTCGACAATGTATTTCTCTTAGACAGACATGTACACCACGCCTCTTTTTAAAAAAAATGGTGTTGTATTACAAAAAGAAAACATATTTGTATTAGGAAAAGTGAAAGCGGCCCATTATCTACAAATCATTTCAATTTTTGCAAGGAACAATCAAAACACATAATGTAATTAGAGGGGAAGTAAAGGATCGTTGCTTACACTATCACACCCTAAAGAAAATTAAGACTCTTAAAAACCAATCATAACTTGAACTCACTAAATTCTCCCCATAGGGGCGACAAAAGAAATTATAGTTTAGGTTAGGACCATTGGGAGTAGGCATCCAATAAGCTGCCATGATAATATTACATTTTGAAACATAGATGTTGACTATTTAGGGAGATTAAAATCCTTCTATCCGCCCATGGAAACGATTTCCTGAGCATTATAGAGACCCAATTCAGAGGGGGTTTGACTTAGGTCCAGTGCGTGCAGTACTATTTGGGGCTACCCAAACCATCTAGTGCTCAGTACAGGTAACTGATTACCAAGAAGCCAAAGACTCGAATGCTCACGTGGGATGAAGGTACTTTAGTGGCCAAAAACTAGGGCATCCTTTCCCTATAGATTATGGTGCGGGCAACACTAGATCCTCACCACCATTACCTTTGTTGATTCTTCGGCTTTTGGTAGGCGTCGCCAGTTCTTTCGGGACGTTGGCCCTGGTACCCATCATAAGTTATCTCCGCAAGGCCTAGTTACATTGAGAGTGTGAGGATGATCAAGTATATATAGGGTTTTTATATCATACTCAAAACCAACAAAAACCTTATTTTTTACTTGATTGTCACATAGTATAAATTTAAGGAGAAAAATTACCTTTCCATTTTTTGCTTTGTTTTATGTATGTGATTATGTTATTTCATTAATAAAGATCATCCTTCCTCCAAAGTAAAAAACCAAACAACAAGTTACATTAATCGACACCAAAGGGGACCCAACAACACCCTCCCAATCTAGGCATTTCTTAAACGTCCCCCCATTACCAGGACGATTTTCAGGCCTCCCATCGTTTAGGCATAGAGGATGCCATGCTGCCCCATTATAGGATATTCCTTTATCAAGAAATATTTTATTGGAACCCCCCAAGGGTCACCAATCACCACACCAGTGGATACCCCTTCAGGGTCACCAAACTCAACTCCTCCTATGACCCCTCAAGGTCAAAGGATCACTACCCCTTCGGGGAGTCAACAAACCACTCCTCAGGGAACGCTACAGGGAAATATGCCCTAGGCACCTCCCCAAGGCCACCACATACATACACATATTCAACATCATCATACGATAGTGGTTAATGCTTTATTACCTTTCTTATCATCATTAAATCTTCCAGATCTAACCAAGTTAACGAATGACCCTATTGCACATGGCCTTAACTGGCCACCCATGCCGACTAAGCTCCCTTCAGATATTCCAAAATTTAAAGGTAAGCAAGTGGAAGACCTAGGAAATCACATTATGAATTTCCACCTATGGTGTTCTTCGGACAATATCATAAATGATACCATTAGAATAAGACTATTTCAACTCACCCTATCAAAATGGTATGTTGACCAACCCTCTACGTCACATGGAACCTTTAATGCCCTCGAAACTGTGTTCCTCACTTTCTTCCAACTCCTGATTCATTATGATTCAGGGATGGAAATCCTCACCCATTTTAGACAAATACCTGTTGTTCATATATCAGACCATCTCCATGAATGGCACGAAGTCGTAGCTTGTGAAAAGCTAATATCAATGATAGAGTTCTTCTAGACTTATTTTTGAAAACACTCACAACATAAATTTCAAAATATGTGGCAATGCAAAAACCTCACAGTGAGGAAGACGTCATTAGTAAATCCCATCAACTAGACTCATTTACACCAAATCCGGATATATTTGCAAACTTATAGAGAGTTACCAGGAACGTCGAATACCATTGACGGTTTGATAGGGTCCTTATCCCAAAGTCAACCAAAAAAAAATTATCGACACCTTGCATACTCTTATGATACTATGTAGAATGTATCGCAAACAGGGTACTATCATAGTCATCCCGCACCTCTGTAGAACATGACTAAAATGGAAATTCCATACCACAAACTACAAGGAGGTCCATACCCTCCCTTGCAGGGAACTCAATATTCAGCTAGAAATGTCTATACTAGAGACCCACCCCAACATACATACTCCAACTAGGGACAGGGGAACCTGTACTTCCCTTTCACCACACAAAATATACCACCAGTGCAGAACAATGCACTTGTTAACCTAGTGCAACCCTTCGAGAATCGACATTAACCTTCACATGACCAGGAGAATAATAATAATCCTCCGAATGCTACAAAGAAAAAACCAAAGGGAGACTCTGGATAAGGGGTTAGTGATCAACACCGCCCCCAACGATCTTAGGCTGAGGGAAACTCCAACTGAAATGAGAACCAGGAACCAACCAATAAATCTGAAAGGAAAAACAAGATGACTAGTCTAAGGACAAACCATTCATGTGCCATATGTGGGGAGTATGACCATTACACCCACCACTATCCCGAAATTCCTAAGTTGAAGCAAATTTAGGGTAACCAAGGACAAGGGGGAAAAAAACAACAGTCTACAGTCATGCAGGAACCATTCCCCCATCAGGGAATGGTTAAAACCCAACAACAACAACCACCCAAAAACAATGCCGAAGGAAACAACCACGATATATTCATGGTTGAAGAAGAATTATTCTTCCTAACACGAAACAGGAAATACGAAGCAGCCCTGGATACCAACCCTCTAGGTAAAAGTACGAGCGCACCTATTTCATCGTTAACGATCTCCAAGTCACCTATTAAGTCCATGCAAAAAATGGTAAAAGGGATGACAAGGCGCGCAAGGCATCACTCCAAAGCTGCTCACATGGACGACTTAGCTCAGTGTCCCTCAGCTATGTCAGCTTTAGAAGTCCTAAAATCTTGCCCAACCCAGCAGAAAGCCTTACTTTCCACATTAGGCATAATCGACCCTTCTAATTCTTGCCTAATGGTCTTCGATCTAGACCAGGCAGTCCCAAGGCTTCCTTCTCTAGTCACTTTCCAAATACTGGTTTTGTTCCAGAACTTCACCATTCATCACTGCATCGTGGATGAAAGAGCATCCACATGCATTATGTCCAAAATAGTTTGGAAGAAGTTAGGATCATTAGAATTGAAACCATCTAACATCATGCTCAGAGCATATGACGAGCGCCCATTAACCCCCGTGGGTCTTTTCCAAAACATACCAAAACACCTTGTTGGAAAGATAGTACTCATAGACATTGGAGTCTTGGATGCACAATTATACTATAAAATCCTCCTTGGAAAGCGTTATATGTATGTTATGATAGCTATAACATCGTCTATTTTCAGGGTGATGATGTTCCCCCATGAAGACAAAATCATCACGATCGACCAACTCACGTATTACGAAAATAAACCAGTGACTACTCTGGATTTCATACTACCATACGTAGATAAAAATACTGAAATGATGACAAAATGCATATAATTTGGCCTCGACCAATTCAAACCTTCTACCCTCCTTGGAACGTACCAAGGAGATACCTCTATAAAACTCGAGGAAACCCTAGAAACCGCAAAGGCAGTGGTGTGCATGATGAGTTCATCAAACAATGAGAGTAGCCTAGAGTCAGAACCTGACATCACTAATGTCATCACCACTGATTCGACATTACTATTGGGCTTCCAATTTGTCTTATTTTTACTCGAAATCTCTCATGTTGTTGATGATTATTGTTGCGAGTATTTGATTACATTCCTTGTTCTAACATAATTAAAAAATTATTAATTAAGGTTTGTATGTTGCAGGTTTAAAATTGGTTAGATTATTATTTGGACCTGCCTACACCAAAGCAGAAATAGATTCCTGCACTAGAGCAGAAATTCCGACATTGCCATCCTGCAAAGGCTAGCAAACATGCTCCAACTTCAAACTGTTTCATAATTAAATACAGAGTTTAACTCGTAGCACACAGTTTCATGCAGAAAGACACCAAGGTTATAATACCCGTCCTCGTGATGGCCATGGTGGTCGTGATGCTGAAGGCAATTCTCTTCTTCGAAGGGCAATGCTCTGGACTCCAAAATATGGAAGTGTACGTAGGTTCGTTGAGGAGGAAGAAGCAACAACAACTTACGATATGATCGCCATAGAATACTGAGGTTCGAATTCTGTAACGAATTTCGATATGAGTCGTTACATAAAATGGCTACACGCTGGAACTCAATCTGGTAGCACAATTGCACCGGCTGATAAATAATTAAATCTTCTTCATGAAAATGAAGTACAAGTGCAAGATAAGATATATCGTCACTGCAATGGGTCCTGCAGTGGAGAGAAGTAACAAGGGTATACCATTCTTCATGGATAACATATTTAAACTGATTCGATGACTTGTGGCTATTTCTGGACTGAGAGCTCTTCCTAGATGCGGCAACGAAGCTCCTTGATTCATTGTAATTATCTCTTGGTAGAGGTCTTACACGTGTACTCTTCCAGCATATGTGCATTCTGTTGTCTCATCCCCAAAAAATTTGTCCTCAAGATGATATTTCCATGTGATGAAGGTTTGAATAAAATGAGAGCCACGATTTGTGAAAGTAGTTGTCCACCCACAATGTCAGAGGAACAATCTACCAGATTTCGACATTCAGATTGCAAAACCAATTTTATTTTTGGCGAATTGTTAAGATTCATAAACTTCTCCTCTTTTATTTTGATTGGATGATTGAAAGCCCCAAATTGTAATTCGATCTATATATATAAATTGCATGGAGAAAATAAGCAGTTAATTAAGGAGGCAAAAAATTAGGAAATCGACCAGGAGGGGAATTTGGAGGTACACAAAGACAGAGAAGGAGTGCGCAGAAGGGAAGAGGAGTTGTCCCAATGTAGCCTCATGCATTTTATCACTAGTGGAATGCTCCTCTCGTCTTGCTGGAGCCGAGAGTTGTCTGAAGAATGTAAAGATTGATTTCAGGAATTAATTGAAGCAATTTTCATCCATGTTCTGTTTATTTATTTGTTGCATCTAATGTTTTTTAATTTATGTGTAAACCAGGTCACTCATAGAGGGTGTGAGTTGGTTGGGTTGGCCGATAGACCAGATTAACACCCCTCTCCATATCTTAGATTAAATAAAATTCAATTTATCATTTACTGTGTGAAGTCATTTAATCATTTACAATCTCTTTCCTTCTCCAAACCGGTGTTATTTAATTTGTTGCAACACTTTCCTTCTGTTGCAAAATTAATTGATTTATCACATTAAAGGTTGTGCTTGCACTCAAAAAATTTCTTTATCTTCAATAAGATTGTGTCCCTTTGGAGTTGTAACATGCATTGATCCATATAACTCATATTCCATAACCTAAGATCTATTCGAGCATTTATGGAAACAACAATCACATATGAATTTATGTTTCCGTGATGGAAACTACACTATGTTGAAAACGATAACATTTATTTTTCATTGTAGTTACCCTTTAAGCTTCTGGACAAGATTAATATTTGGAGATAAGGAAGGCGAGAGATCCAGATTAAATTAATTTATATGTTTATTTACACAGTAAATTCACTTGTTATATTGTTGATGCTTTCAGGTTAATTTCACACAGAATTAATGCAATAAGAGTTAGTACATGCAGAATGGTTTTGAATTGCTTTTGAGTTTATTCTAGTGTTTACAGTCTTTTGATATTGTGTTGACACTGCTTGGTTTCTAGTTATGATTTCCTTTCTGTTTGCTCAGAACTTCCTTCCACATTGATAGTACAATATTGCCTTTTATTTCCCGCATGATTTAATTGTTTGGATTGGTTTTTTCTCGAATTCTCTTTTAGTGAAGGATTTCATTTATTGTCAAGATTAATGTGCAAGATAGACTAGAGTTTCATTTGCAGGTTGTTGGGGGATTTCTCTTGCATTTTCGGTGTTGCTTCTTGAAGTTCATGAACTATTCGGATTGACAAATTAAATGTTGATACATTTATATACCCTATATTGCAAACCAAAATTTTGGTGCCGTTGTCAGGGAGACGCTTAGGGGATAGACCTTAGTGACTTGTTGCATTTGGTTTTTTTCCTTCACCTAGTTTCTCTTGCAATTTTATTTATTTCTTTCCTGCATTGCTGCTTTAAGGTTTCTCATTTAATTTAATGTTGTAAGAACCCCCCACCCTACCCACATATATACACACTATTCATGTGCTAACAAATGTACCAGTGGGCTTGATAAAAATAGGAAAATTCTATTTTGAGGAATCATTCAATGAGGAGTTTTTATGCTGCTATAGAGACATATAACTCATCCAATGAGGAATTAACAAGTGCAGAATTTAACATTTTTCTGGAACATAAAAATGATATCATAAAATATTTGATTTCGAAATTGGATGATTTGCAGGAAGAGTGGAAGTAGGATGAAAACCCATCGCTTATCTTTTGCACCAATTGTATAAAGAAACACTTCCTTGGAAAGTGTTGACTTTGTAGCTTGAAAATTTGCAAAATTTGTGAAGAGGATCATCAAACAGAACATTTCTCATCCCTACCAATATTCCTGTAGGCACTCAGGGAATCAAGTAAGGAATTGAATCAACTATCGGGTATAAATCAAAATCCATTATCATTTGATACTTGGAATGATTCTTATTTTCCTGAGCAGGTTCCTCAACATGTTTATAATCTTGCAGTTTCATGGAAAACTTCTAATCCTCCTCCAAGTAAATATCCTACTCCATGGTCGTAGTGGCCCTCTCCTTGGCCCTCATCCTCGAGCCAGATATCTCCATGGCCTCAAGAATCATTTGAATATTTATCTCTAGGGAAATATCCCATGCAAATTCAATCATATGAGCGCCAACAACAACCTCAATTTCTTTCCAATGCACCATTAAGTTATCCTCCTCCATGGTCCCAATCACATGTGCCCTTACCATAGCCTTAATCCATACCCTACCCCTTATCCTAATCCTTACCCTACTTCTTATCCTTACCCATACCATAGATCTCATTCAAACCCTAATCCATACCTTAATTCATACCCTAGTCCTAGTCCAAACCCTAATCCATACCCTAACCCTAGTCCATACCCTAATCCATATCCAGACCTAACTCTAGTTCTAATTTCAAACCTATACCTAACCCTAACCCAAATCCTAATCCAAGTCCAAACCTTAGTCCAAGCATTAACCAAAACCCTAGCCCAAACCATATCATAAACCCTAATTTAAACCATAAGGTTGCACAATAGTTTCAAACACCTATTCTTCTCGTTGATTCCCATGTTGAACATAATTCTACATATTTCATGTTTTAAAGGGAATGAATTTGGAAAATTCCCCCATTACCGCAGAACATTCACCCCGGGAAGATATAATTCAAAGACCACCAGAGGAGAAATATTTCATTGGAACTTGTTCTGAAAATGTTGTTGAAACTAAAAACCCTAGAAACTCTCAGCCATTCTTGTCAATTTGAAAATCAAATATTTGAGCATGAACTTAAGGGATTTATCTTTTGTCTTTCACCAGATTCTTTGTGCCTCTAGGAAAGTGAATATCAAACTATGGAAGACTTGCATCAGTTGGAGAATCATAAATATCTGGATTCCATTGAATCCTGGTTTCTAGCAGTCATCAAGCCACCTTATT
This sequence comes from Pinus albicaulis, assembly GCA_034641835.2. NCBI lineage: Eukaryota > Viridiplantae > Streptophyta > Pinopsida > Pinales > Pinaceae > Pinus > Pinus albicaulis. The sequence goes on from CM076572.1 coordinate 86,852,923, forward strand.
TCCTCATCATTCGGAAACTCTTGGTACCATATCAATTGAAGCAACTAGTTTCTCATGCCTTGGTATGTATTAAAGTCTATTCTTTAAAACTAAGTGTGAGTATAATCAGTATTTTGTTACACACATGGCTTCATTGGAAGTACACCTACACTTAAAAGGTGATATTTATTTCTTTAAAAATAGGGTAGGGTAATATGAGAATAATGAATAAAGATGTATAAAAACACTCTTGAACTTGTGATTCCTCAAAAGCACAAATTTTTGAAATTTCTATTATCATGCACTCTCGTGGTAAGACTTGTCAAAAGAAATTTACACTTAATACCTCATATTTTAAAGTGACTTTGATTATGGATTAACATGTCAGTAAAGGATATTGTTATAAGTTACATGTAATACTTTTCTCCTATCCTAATAAAATATCATCCAAAAATTCTTTTTTGAAGTCCTCTTCTAAGGGATCAATGAAAAACCTCCTATGGTGGACCACACCTACAAAAATCTAATAAGCTTTCATAAAGAACCCTGACATGATCAACTCAAGGAATATTTTTTGTCATTATCTGAGATGTCTTTAAATAAGTTCTTAGGGTAGCATGACTAACCAGTAAAGAATAGTAATTAAAAAAATTTCATGCCATCCTGCACTCTTAAGGAGTATATGTGCTTTCCCACCTACTAAGTAACCCATCTAAGGTTAATTATAATCAGATTTTTTCTAAAAAAAACATAAATAAATTACTTGAGGGATAGGAGGTCTCATTGCGAGCTAACCTATTATGGTTATGGGTCCTAAGGAAAATGAAATTACCGCACTGGTAACCAAGCTAGGGTAATGGCGTTCAGTTTAAAAGCTGGAAGACAAGAGGTCTCATTACGAGCCAACTTGTTCTTCTTGTTAGTTCTCGTGAATGGCACTGTCAATAGTTGGTTACCAATCTAGGTCAGCAGACTTCAATTAAATTATAAAAAGAGAAAAAGTAAATGCTCTTAAATGACTCTGAATCTATATCTAATAGGTGGTACAAAATCATTTCACGAGGATAAAAGGTATCCCTGTCGAGGCTATAGACGCTTGCTTGCAGCAAGGCTATGCATATGGATTAAAGTTAATCTACACTATTATTTACTTGGTTTATTTTGCCTTTCCCTGAACTCACTATCAATATCTTTGAGAATGACTTTAAAATCATTTTTTTGTTATACCTTGGAGTTATATATTTTTGGAATAATTATTATAAGCGTGGGACCCTAGTGTAGGTAACTCATTGTGCCCAGGCAAGGAGAGCTTCAACTATATATGGATAATGGTAAAATGATCACTGTGGGAAGGTATTGTTGTCCACTTTTAACACTATAGTTTTTCAAATCAGGTCACTCACATTTACAAGAGGATATTAAAGTAAAACTTTTGATCAGGGATGCCTCCGAGATATTATTTTGGAAATTTAAAAAAAAATTGGTTATTTTATTCAAGCAATAACACCATCCTTGAAATTTAGTTTTTTTCCATGGCAAATTTCGGTTTAGATTTTCAAAAATCAGTCTAAGCAAATAAAGTGTCCAACAAACACTCTGTTTTTAGAGAAAGATTTATCTAGCACAAGAAATGTGATCACACAGAATTGCAAGGACATCAGTATGAATGCCTATAAATGTTTTTAATTTTTGTTTTTTTGCGAGGAAGTGACATTATTAGATTTCCTTGCATGAGGACATGAAAAATGGTCATCATGGGGGGATGTTGGGCTTCCAATTTGTCTTATTTTTACTCGAAATCTCTCATGTTGTTGATGATTATTTTTGCGAGTATTTGATTACCTTCCTTGTTCTAACATAATTAAAACATTATTAATTAAGGTTTGTATGTTGCAGGTTTAAAACTAGTTCGATTATGCTTTTGACCTGCCTGCACCAGAGAAGAAATTTCGACATTGCCATCCTGGAAAGGCTAGTAGACATGCTCCAACTTCAAACTATTTCAGAATTAAATACATAGTTGAACTCGTAGCCCACAGTTTCATGTGGAAAGACACCGTGGTTATAATAACCATCCTCGTGATGGCCATGGTGGTCATGATGTTGAAGGCTATTCTCTTCTTCGATGGGAAACACTCTGGACTCCAAAATATGGAAGAGTACGTAGGTTCTTTGAGGAGGAAGAAGAAGCAACAACTTATGATATGGCTACCATAGAATACTGATGTTTGAACACTGTAACAAATTTCGATCTGAGCCGTTACATAAAATGGCTACGCCCTGGAACTCAATCTGGCAACGCAATAGCACCGGCTGATAAAGAATTAAATCTTCTCCCTTCAATGATATATTCATGAACATGGAGTACAAGTGCAAGAATATAAATATAGTGACTGAAATGGGTCCGATTGTGGAGAAAAGTAGCAAGGGTATACCATTCTTCACGAATGACATCTCAAAGTCAATAAACCAATTTGATGACTTGCAACTATTTTTGGACTGAGAGCTCTTCCTTGATGTGGCAACGAATCTCCTCGGTCCATTGTAATTATTTCTTGGTAGTGGTCTTACATGTGTACTCTTCCGGCATATGTGCATTCTGTTGTCTCATCCCCAATAGATTTGTCCTCAAAATGATATTGCCATGCGATGAAGGTCTGAATCAAATGAGAGCCGCGAATTGTGAAATCAGTTGTCCACCCAAAACGTTAGAGGAACTATCTACCAGATTTTGACATGCAGATTGCAAAACCAATTTTATTTTTGGCGAATTGTTAAGATTCACAATATTCTCCTCTTGTATTTTGATTGGTTGATTGAAAGCCCCAAATTGTAATCCGATATATATATATATATAAATTTCCTGGAGAAAAAAATAAGTTAATTAAGGAGGCAGCGAATTAGGAAATCGATCAGGAGGGGAAATGGGAGGTACACACATTCAGAGAAGGAGTGCGCAGAAGGGAAGAGGAGTTGTCCCAATGTAGCCTCACGCATTTTATCACCGGTGGAACACTCCTCTTGTCTTTCTAGAGCCGAGAGTTGTCTGAAGAATGTAAATATTGATTTCAGGAATTAATTGAAGCAATTTTCATCCATGTTCTGCTTATTTATTTGTTGCATCTAATGTTTTTAATTTTTTTTAAAACCACATCACTCATAGAGGGTGCGAGCTGGCTGGGTTGGCCACTAGACCAACTCAACACCGCTCTCCATATCTTAGATTAAATAGCATTCAATTTATTATTTATTGTGTGAATTCATTTAATCATTTACAGTCTCTTTCCTTCTCCAAACCAGTGTTGTTTGATTTGTTGCAACACTTTCCTTTCGCTGCAAAATTAATTGATTTATCACATTAAAGATTGTGCTTGCACTCAAAACATTTCTTCATATTGAATAATATTGTGTCCCTTCAGAGCTGTAACATGTATTGATCCATCTAATTCATATTCCAAAACCTAAGATCTATTTGAGCGTTTATGGACACAACAATCAAATATGAATTTATGTTGTCGTGATGGAAACTACACTATGTTGAAAACAATAACATTTATTTTTCATTGTAGTTACCCTTTAAGCTTCTGGACAAGATTAATATTTAGAGATAAGGAAGGTGAGAGATCCACATTAAATTAATTTATAATTTTATTTACACAACAAATTTACTTGTTTTATTGTTGATGCTTTCAGGTCAATTTCACACAGAATTAGTGCAAGCAGAATTAGTTCAAACAAAATTAGTACAAGCAGAATGGTTTTGAATTGCTTTTGAGTTTATTCTAGCATTTATATTCTTTTGATATTGTGTCGACACTGCTTGGTTTCCAGTTAGGATTTCCTTTCTGTTTTCTTAGAACTTCCTTCTGCATTGATAGTACAAGATTTCCTTTTATTTCCCGCATGATTTAATTGTTTGGATTAGTGTTTTATCAAATTTTCTTTTAGTGCAGGATTTTATTTATTGTCGGGATTAATGCGCAATATAGACTAGAGTTTCGTTTGCAGGTTACTGGGGGATTTTTATGGAATTTACAGTGCTTTGTCTCTAAGTTCACGAACTATCTGGATTGAAAAATTAAATGTTGGTACATTTATAGACCCTATACTGCAAATCGAGAATTACTACGGTACACCATCTCCCTAACACCATTTTTGTATCCCCCACCTAGTTTTGTTTCACAACAAGTCATGAAAACTCTCACATTTCCAAATATGGCTTTCGCCATACCAATCTAGTATTTGGCCCCTCCGACCACTCGGGAAACCTAGGTATTACGACTACAAGAATAATTCCTATTACCTCCCAAGAGGTCACAATAGAAAAAGAAGCCGCTGCAGCAATACCAGCTGGTACTATCGCAAAGGATAACAAGAAATGGAAGAAGGTTGAAACCCCCAGGCTCCCTAGGGAATCACAACCTTGTGCACTATGCAATGTCGTAGGCCATCCTACTAACATTTTCCCAGAATTAGATGAGTTGAAAGGTCTTCTACATGTAGAAAGAATTGCCATGAACTCAACCACCTGTGAAAAGGAGAAGGTCACAAATACTTAAGGTAAAGAATTACGCACCAACCATGTGTGTGCCATATGCGACCAATACATGCAATACACTCATCATTTCCTAGATATGCCTCGATATAGGGATGCATTACATGCCCTAGAGAAATCCAATCTGTAGGACCCTTATACAAGACCCATGCAGATGGAGCAGGACTGGTCCAAAACCATCTTATACGTACGAGAAGAGCTCGCATCATGCTCGTACCCAACCAACCCAACGGTACAAACACCAAGAAGGAATATAGAGGCCACACCTCACGTCTAGGTCTACGCATTGTGTGATGAACATGATCACTCGATTTTTCAATGCCCCAAGTTAAGGGCATTCAATCGTTAGTACCCAATTCCTCATGTTGTCCAAAGAAACTTGTCTCGGGACAAATGACATACATGTTAGATATGTCGAAGCAATCACCATGTACGCAATTATCCCCATATCCATCATTTTTGGTCTATGTTAGATTTCATGCATTTATTTATCGCTAAAAATTCCGACTCAGCAAATTCAGACTCAGAATCCGCAGACAATACTACAACTAAAGGAATTGAAGCATACGAGACCATATTATTTGTAGCGAAAGAGAGGCGGCCACTAGGATGGTCACCTCCTGCCCAAAACCATCCATAGACTCAAGTCTCGGTCTGCGCATTGTGCGACGAACCTAATTATTTGATCGTTCAATGCCCAAATTTAATGTGATGATACCCGATCACCCTAGTGGTCCAAATAAATTTGGCTAGACGTAGATGACACACATGTATTATCTGTTAAGGTAACCATCATGTTTTTCACTGCCCCCACGTTAACCAATTTCATGTTGTGTTAGGTTCCATGCACCTATTCATTTCCGAAAATCTTGACTTGGCCAATTCAGACTCAAACTCTGCAGAGAGTTCTGTGACTTAGGGGAATGAAGCATTTAGGTCCATTCTATGTGTATCTGAAGAGAGGCATCCAAAATTTTTTTTGACTTCCTCTCATCACCACCACCAACCTATATATGGGAAGGAAACCAAACGCCCCACCATGCTAGGGTGAAAACCTGACTTCTCATGTACCCTATGCGATAAACGTAAGTACATGGTTAACCAATGTTAGGAGCTAGAGAGGTTCCATGACTTTTTTCTCGTAGTAACCCCCATCCTCGACATACGTCTCTCTAATCAAGAGAAGATCACCCACTTCTATTGTTTAATTTTCTCCCAATTTCATCATACGAAGGACTGTCAATATCTTCCATGATTGGGAGCATCCAGAGTAGCATTAAACCAATACCACCCAAGGGAGCCATACCACGCAAAATCTAAGACCCGAAGAAGGTGGAAACACAGAAATAATCCATCATATGACCATCGCCAGTTATTGTCATCTTACATCGTGAGTAGTACTGGATCACATACAATTTACTCAGTGAGTACCTATACTCCATGCAACATTTTCACCAGGCACTCCCATGGTACATAAGCATGTTGTATGTTACAAACATTTCTGCATCTATGTATCCAATGCCATTCTTAGTTAGAGGAATATTCTTGTACCCCTCGTACACTGCCAAGGTTACATGAACCTCCTCTTACTAAAATCAAACCAATTATCGTGGAAATACTTCCGCCATCTAATGCTAATGACATAAAACATCATGTACAATTCATCTCATAATCCATGGGAACCATGATTCGTGTTGTCTGCTCATCATTTCTTGGTGTTGAGACCACTGCAACTACCATAACGGTATTAGTACCTTCGATGGTGCAGACCCATCCCATCTATGGTTTGTCAAACTCATCTAGTTCTATTACATCAACCACAGAATCATATTCTTGTTTGTTGACCAACACTACTAGGCCCGAATCCACTCCTCACGGTCTCGTACAAAACAATTCCCCCTTAGAAATCTCGTTTCACTCTAATGAAGATATATTAGAGGCCATGATGGAACCTGAATGTTTGTGGGATGCCATGCACCACCAATCATTTTTTCTACCAGAAAAAGCATCCGTGCCTAGAAACACAGAGACCCATGATATTTGCGTCATTGAATCTAAATATTTCATGCCATCAGGAAAATTAGATTGGTTCAAAAATCCTATCCCAGCGCTCGATGTGTTTTAGGAGGGGAACATGTCAAATATCTCATCTACCATTAAGGTTAATATTTCAATAAACCCTGGCACTATTGAAAATATATTTCTATGGGAAACATGCTTCCCAGAAGAGGTAACCTCATACACACACTTGTTTCCATAATATAACGATATTTCCACATGGCCATATTCTGAGATGCCTAGTATTAACTCTGTGATCATGGAGAACCACACCGACACTTGGCCTGATGCTTGCTTAGCTAAGAAAAAACAACATCAGCTTCACTCGGTTAGAGAACCCATCATGTGCGCCTTCCTGTGTTTTTCTTACACCCTTCTTTCTAGTTTTCATATTTTGATAGATGGATGTTTTCACTTGGGGTATTGGATTTTGAAGTTGCAGGATACAACACCTTCATAGCAAGCTCACTCCCTCGGTGGAAATCAACAGACAAGGTATCATCCTACACTCAACATGATATGTTTCCCCCAACACTTTTCATATGCTTCCATCATGTCTTTGACATTAACCATAGGGTTCGCCATTTCGACCACACTTACCATAAACTTCTACATGCACATGGTAAGTGACCGCATCGGTCAATAGAGCCCCACCTACATGGATCACCTCAGTTCATAGTTCCCTTCACACTATTGGAATCCATGTTCATCCCCCCTAGGCCCAAGATTCATTTTGCACACATGTATCAAAGATCAACCTCATACTTATATTCTTTGCACCTTTCTATCCTCCCCTATTCTCAGGTTGCCATTGTTGATCACGAACGGATTGAATTTCATGCACCAACACATGCTACATTGGGCCTAAAATTCACCCATATAACCATAACCCATTTGTATCACTTATTTTTCCTCATCACCCCCACACTGAGACCAACCAATGAGGCCCCCACCCTTAGAAAAACACCCTCCTTGCATCATCATGCATGATCACACATATTAATGGGGCACCCTGTTGATCAGCAGTTGTCATTGATGTCAACCCAAGCAACACCAGGGGCTACCCCAATATTGCATGAGAATTTTGACCTACCAAACTACTATATTATGGTTCAATAATGATTTTTATGGTTTCTTCTTGGCGAGAAGTTTCCGTTGATATATGGCACGCCACATAATTCTTCACGGTTTGAGAGATATTCATGTTTGAAGTTTGTAACCCGAGTTAGTGGGCTAAAACCCCATGGGGTTGTGTCATGGGTCATTGAAAAGTCATAATTAATATTTTTTAAGCTCCTAAAATTCCTCCCACTGTCACTTGTTGAAGCCCCTCTCAACCTAATCATTTATATAAATTGTGATCCTCATATCCTCCTTATGTAGGGTTTTCGTTATCTGAAACAAGTCATCATGGAATTTTCCCTATAACCTTTTTTCTACGAAGGTTCAGAAGCTGAAATTTTTATGTGGTGAAGCCAAAATCCTGATGAAGCTCTTGTAAAAATTTTAGACCAAGGTGCATAACATTTTCGGAGATATGATCTGTTAGTCATCAGTATTTTTCACTTGTTAGTGATGACTAGTTCTCACAGCCAAGTTTTCTAGCAGCTGATCCAAAAATTTTTCATATTTTCCAGCTGGGAAAACACCCATAATTTTTTTTTCGCCCTCCTACTTTTCAGTCTGCCCATGACGAGATGAAACCTCATTATAAAATCCTACCTTTCCTCAGCCATACTAGTTTGCCCATCAGCTCTAAAGAGAAAATCCAAATCTATTCAAACAGTCTCCCCTAAGTTAGTAAGTGGCGCTTTAAGACATTTCACCCTTGGCAAACTATCCAAGAGCCAACAACCTCCATTTGCTATAGACCAGTCATAACAGACCTCCCACTATGCTAATAAAGTTGGTCACAGCCCTAAGTCGCGCCACTAATACACCCTTAAGTATCAGCAATACATAGACCATAATCTCAAGCTGATTTTAGGTGTTTTACAGTGTTTGGTGGATCTTTCAAGGACAGGAAACATACCAGCATCTCAGAAGACAATTTTTGCGCCACATGAGAAGACGACTACTTCTCAATGTGATCTTGAACTTGAGATGCATCTACAGGGCAAAGAGTTTCTCATCAAGCTCTTTCAACCTCATTCAAAGCCTGAAAGGACAGTAGAAGAAAAACAACATTGTCAAGGGCTGTTAACATCACATGGATAAGAACCTCCTTCATCTATAAGCAGAGGGTTAAAGCACCTCCTTCATCTATAAGCAGAGGGTTAAAGCGCCTCCTTCATCTATAAGCAGAGGGCGATGGCCAAAGGTTGGTTTTGAGATTTGCAACTAACTGTAAGACATATTTGTTTTTGAACAATGAGACAGTGACTAGGGTTGTTCTAAAAGAAAAGTAATGATTGGAAGCAGAGGTAAGAGCAGTAGTATTCTTCACAATTTGTTTGCAAGTAGTCATTGGTGTATTATTGGGCAAATGCTACATTGTGAAAAGGGCATAAAAAAGTCAACAGTGGCAGAGTTCCTCCTTTAAATAAATCATAGTGAAAATGCAGTATAAGAGATTCGAAACTCCCAAGCAAGGCCTTTTCACCTAAAACACATTTATAACTATGCTATCTTCTAAAAAAAAATTCAAACTTCACCTTTTTATCAAAAATCGGTGCAAAGGGTCGTTTAAAACTTGTCAAAAGGTTTTTAAAACTTCACCCAAGTGAATGATAAAAGGCTCGGATTTTTCCGCTTTAACGAAGGTTAAGGACTGTTGTTGATCCATTTTGCAAGTTCCCCAAGCGTGAACAGAGCTCCTCTCGTTACCCTCAAGACCAAACAGAAGTGTTCGAGCAAAAAACACAAGTTTTAGGGCTTTTTAACCCGCGCGGCGTGCTTGGAAAAGTGCGCGGCGCGTTCAAAGGCAAAAATACACGGGCATATAACTGTAGGTGCGCGCGGCGCACCTGTACACTTTGGTCGCGTCGACCCGACACCTCTCCATTCGCGCGACGCTCTTTCACATAAACATGCCATGCGTCTTGCAACGGTTCTAACGCCTCCAAATCACTTTTAAAAGCTGCTTCAACTCCTCAAGAAGCATTGTCATCACTTTCAAAGGTATTTCTACACGCCTATTTTCTTTTTCGAGAATGCCAAGACAGAGTGATAGGGTTAAAAATCACGGTAGGAAACCTCAAGTTTGAGTTTGTGTTATTTGAAGAAACAAGTTTTGTTGTGGTTCTGGTGGCTGGAGATGAAGCATTAAAAGCTTGGGAATGTTGTTGATAAGAAAAACCATGAAACTGCCCCCAAAACAACTGTGATAAAAGAAAGGAGAGATAAAGTGTTTTAAGGGTGGAAACATGTAGGTCAATTTTCAACACAGCCATCATATGAGCATTTTTTATCTTTCAAAGGAATTTTCTCTATTTTTAAAGGGATAAAACAGTGTTTTAACTTTCCATTCCATAAAGCATATCTAGTGAGTAAATTTATCATTTGCATTCGGGTGTGTGAGTCAAACTAGTGTGATAAGCAAGCAGTAAAGTAAAGGAAGGGCAGTGCTTTGTTTGAAAAGGAGTTTTGTTGGTATTCAACTGCTACAAAACCTTGGTTAAAAACATCAAACATTAAAAGCTCTATCGCCCTGTCCTATAAACAGTCACCTTTGACTGTATATACACCTTGTTTGATCGTGAAATAGTGTTGAATATATTTGATTGAAAGGCATACCAAAAGGAGCAGAGTTTTGGTTGAAGAAGAGTCTTGATTGTTTGAACTCCTACAAACCCTTGTAACCACATCAAAAACACAATAGGCTTTGTCACCTTGTACTTTAAACACAGTGACTTTTGACTGTATGAGATACACTTTGATTGATTGTGTTTATATTGTTGAATCTTTTGGTTGAGTGGCACACCAAGTAGAAAGCATTGTTTTGGAAAGGGCAGAGAGTGGTGTGTTAAAGGGCATTTTCACACTACATTCGAGACCATTGTTGCTTACAGTGAGTTAGCAGGCTGAGACAAATTTTTGGTTTAAAAACACATTTCAAATACTTTGAGGCAGTTTTCTATAAACAGTCACCTTTGACTGTATATACACCTTGGTTGATCATGAAATAGTGTTGAATATATTTGATTGAAAGGCATACCAAAAGGAGAAGAGTTTTGGTTGAAGAAGAGTCTTGATTGTTTGAACTCCTACAGACCCTTGTAACCACATCAAAAACACAATAGGCTTTGTCACCTTGTTCTTTAAACACAGTGACTTTTGACTGTATGAGATACACTTTGATTGACTGTGTTTATATTGTTGAATCTTTTGGTTGAGTGGCACACCAAGTATAAAGCACTGTTTTGGAAAGGGCAGAGAGTGGTGTGTTAAAGGGCATTTTCACACTACATTCGAGACCATTGTTGCTTACAGTGAGTTAGCAGGCTGAGACAAAGTTTTGGTTTAAAAACACATTTCAAAGACTTTGAGGCAGTTTGGTGTTTCAAGCACACATCTAGAACAAGATGCCTCCCAGGCAAGAAAACAGGAGCAGCATAACGATGATGGACAAGGATAGGAAAAGGGGCAGCCTTATGAGACAGAACAGTAGCATAAAGATCATGAAGGGCATTCTCCAAAGCATGTGCTAGCTGCCTCTCCTAGGCAAGGGGCCATGACTTCTTCACCAAAGCTAAGAATGCCAAGACAACAAGGGAGAAAACCAAGAAAGGCTCAAGGAAGCCAAAAGGAAGCGCCCAACACGGAAAGTGAGAAAAGACACATCAGGACTTCATATTTTGGCTTCTTCTTCAGAACATGTTGTTGGGGACCCTTGAGGGTCATACACACCGATTTTCGGCACATTTTGACATGTTTTTGTTTTTTGGCATTTTTGAGTTTTTGGTCAAAACTCAGGAAATTCGCCATTTCATTTTGGGGATTCTTCAAAGGAGGAGGATGGTATCATTGGATGCCATAAATTCTAAAGCACACCCTCAGTGATTTTCAGAACATTTGAAGATCATTTGCTTTCCCAAAATGGTGAAAAACACTTGCTTTTTCAACATTCTGCCCCGTTTATCAGCAAGGTTTAAATTCTGGTTTTTTACACACATGTTCATTTTTGGAGGACTTCCAGGCATCATATTGGGAAAATTTTAAATTTTCCAGAAAGTAGACACTCAAATATTTCCAACGAGCTATCATGAGCCTTGTTTTGACATCGGGAAGGCTGCCGAATGTTGCCGGCAAGTCAGAGGACCTTTTGCTGATATAAATTTTGAATATTTTTGTAATTTTTGAACCTTTAAAAATGGCTTTTCCCAAATGTGCGTTGACCTATTTTTGCACATGAAAAATGATGCAAAGTCAATTATTTTTCCTTTTTTAGCATTTTCTAGATATTTTATGAGATATTTTGTGCCTTGGGATTTGCAAAGCCTCAAGGACAAGTTTAGATATTTTGATTAGGCCAATGGGAGAGCAAGTTGAACCATGAGGTTTTCCTCACTTGAGCCTATATATTCCAAAGGATTTCATTGTAAAACAAGGCTGAACTTGAGAAGAGAAGCAATATATGGTCATATAAGCTTTGGAAGAAATACTTGTCTTATGCTTTGGATTGCCTCTTGGATGCTCTTGGATGAATGAAGAAGGATTGTTGTTGGATTCCATGACTTGGTAGAATGGTATAGTGTCTCTTGATTTGTTGTTGTCTTCTAGTTTTCATTCATGAATACATGTTTCTTGCTTGCTATAGATCAGTAGAGAACAAATTTGAGATATGCCCATGGAGGCACCTCAAATTTCCTGTTTCTTCATAGCTTCTTTGTTTTCTTCTTCCTAAGTAACCTTAAAGAATTCTTGACTTCTCTTTAATATTTAGGATATTGTTGCTTGTTTCATTCATGGTTTTATACATGCTAAGTATGACTTACGGTACGCCCTGCTTACCTATGGCTAGCTATAGTTCTATCCATGAAATTTCTCTTTGACTGATTAGATTATCATTTTGTTTGAACCAAGCAGGCCTAGTTTCGATCTAGCCCTTTGCCTAAAAACCATGCAAATCTTGTTGTTTAAAGTGCCCAAGAACTTAAAGTACTGTGTTTAGGCATTCCGGCATAGTAAGTTAAGTTGTTTGTCTTTCTTAAGTGTTTTCCCCAAAGTCTGATAGCCATTTCCCAAAGTTAGAGGGTCTTATACTTCTATGCATGGCTTGAATGTTTATTTCTATGTATGGATTAGCTTGTAGTTACATTTTGCATGATTAATGGTTTTCCCTACCATGTTTATGTCTGCTATTAAACTAGTTATGCTTGAAACTCTTTGTTGTTCACAAACTTGATGTCCATTTACTCCATTTTGCCCAAAGATCCTTTCTACCTTGAATCAAATCGGCCCTTCAACAGCCTTGTATTGTCATCTAATAGCTTTCTTGACCTTTTGACCCCATAGCCCAGTTAATCTAACATCTTGTTACCTATTTTATATCTTTGATCAGTTTCATCCCTCATAACCTAAAAAACTAAAACCAAAAATCTTACTTCATAACTAGCCTAAAATCAGAACATAATAAGCAAACACACAGATATCCCTTACACATATAGAGAGAGCCCTCTCTGAGTCCAGGAAGGCTAGGTCCTCGGGCTCCAAAGCTTGGTTTGATGTTACACTGTCATTTGGCTTGCCAATCAGCCAAATCACGGGACCCTAACATAATGGCGAACACGATGGGACTTTTCTAAGTTTATTTTAATCTGAATATCTTGCAAGAATCAGGGAAAGCCCGTTTTTGAACTAAGCATACCTACCATTGAGCCACCTCATTGCCAACCTAACATAATGGCGATCACGGTGGGATCTTCTGAGTTAGTGACAATCTAAGTACTCCTTAGTAACTCGCGAAGTCTCATTCAAACTTAGAACACTTAAGTGTTTTCCGAAGAGTAGAAAATAGCTCCTTCACCATCTTAGCAAAATGATGAGTCAGTTATAGGAAACTCTTCCAAACCTTAGAAATACATAAAACTTAGAAAACCCCAAAAAACTCCCTTAGATTGGTTTTTGTCAGTACTGGTGGTGGACCATACACATATACCTCAAAACAACTAAAAATCCACCTGGCAACTCCACTAGCCTCCAGTAGGCCTTACTATTTTACCGAACTCTAGGTTACTATCCGATCAACCTATCCCATCGCTCACTAACATAGCGGGAGATGGTGGGACATTGAGTACATGACAGTCTAGCAAACTCTTATAAACTCTTTGGTCCTTTAGATACTTAAACAAGCAAGCAGTCCATAAAATCTTTTTGAGTAAACTCTTTTTGTTATCACCACCCTAGCAAAGTGTCGAAACAAGTTTAGAATACTTTAGACAAACCATAGGCTGCACATAAGAAGTCAGAAAAATCTTAAAAACATTTCCAGATTAGTTACTGGTGGTGGACCATAGCTATATCTTCACAAAAACAACCAAGTTCCACCTGGAGACTCCACTAGCCTCAAGTAGTCCTTTTTCCCCATTAGTCCTTATAAAGTCTCCTAAGAATGCATTAAGCAATCCCAATCATACTAATGGAGGACATCATAGTTCAAATCCTCCACCTGAGGACACAAAGGAGATATGCTCCGATGAGCAGAGAACATATCCCTGGTTTCCCACACAAAATGCCTACAGATGTAAATTGGTTCGCAAAACTACCTCTCTTTCGGAATGAAAATATTGATGACCCATCTTTACACCTCATCAAATTTCATATACATGTATGGAAGTTAAAGGTTGAATGGCATGAGGACTGCCTCATGAAAATGTTCATGGGTACATTAGAAGAAGAGGCAAGAGAATGGTATGAAAACCTAGAGCCTCGCACCTTGTTTTCTTTGAAGGATTTCCACAAAGTATTTTGTAAACGCTATATAGGACATTGTCCATCTCTATCATTGTCTGAAAATTGTTGTGATCACTTTGAAAACCTCATACAACACCTTGTAAGCATTGAAGAAAACTTAGGAAATTGACATCACGAAGATTGAGAAGAGGAGAGTCATTTGAAGCCTGAAAATCTCTGCTTCAAACATCGGGGAAAACCACCCGGTCGGGACCTTAAGGCAGCTCCTTTTCCGTTTGGTATGGTGGCTCTGACTGGATTTAAAGGACTAGTTTCCTTGTAACTAAATGAATTGGATTGGATGGGTGGAAATGGGACTAAACTAACTGAAATAAAACTATCTAATTTAAACTAAATACTGATAAAGAAATTCTAACATTAACCCGGGTAGCTATATGTGAATACAACTTAAGATTGTTCCAATTCAACAATAACCATGAAAATGTATTATTAATTAAATTGAAATGTGTAGAAACAAATAAAGATAACTCTGTTTAAGAAATTAAACAGAGTTATATAAAAATATTGCATTCATCATTGTATACCATTTACATGTAACTATGAAAAATAACGATTCAATTATACTCAGAAATGATATATAAAAGAAAGCGTTGTGAAACCAATATACATATAAATGATAGCAATTTTAAAACGAATATCATAAAACAAAAGAGATCAACAGTGAACAGATAGAAATACCTTGTTCATCTTGAAGAGTTTCAAATGCAATCTGATACTCTATCCAGTAACTATAATGCAAAACCAAATTCCAAGGTACAGAAATGCAACACTTCAAAGATAATTCCGCATGAAAATCACGAGATGTGATCCTTTTCAAAAAATATATAAGACAATGGAGTACAGAAATGCAATCTCCAAGTCCAAAAATATTAAGATCCAGGACCCCTCTCTAAATGCATGAGAGGGGTTTAAATACTACTTAACTAACTCTAAAAATAGTTTATTACAAATATTAAGGATTCGGTTCAATGACCGTCCTTTTCCTAGGCTAAAATACAGTGAAATTAAAACTAAATCTATCTATCTATTAACTTGATCTTTAAGCTTGCAGGCATCTAGCATAGTTTTGAGAAGATGCGGTTGACCGACTTCAGAATTCAGCTGTCCTGAAAAGACAGAGTCGACAAGCGTAGGAGCAATCTTCTCTGTAGCATTGATAATACAATTGAGCGCACTATGCTGACTGTGTGGCTTTACCAAGTACATCCAGTATGAGTCCCAATTTAATCTTGTCAGCTCTTGGATGGATTTTGCTCTTTCTTCTGCCTTTTGCCTCCATTCTTCTTGCAATTGATTTTCTTGTGGGAGATAACCTGGAATAGTTTCAGAAATCAAGTTAGCTTTGTGTAAATTGTCATTTATACAATCAGTGAGAGTGTTTGCTGCTATAGATGCCTCCTCTGTTGCCCTTTCTGCCCTTCTGATTTGTGCATCCCAATTATTAAACATTATTTCTTTATGGTTCTCGTTGATGATGGGTGCACTAGCTTTTCTGCCTTCTTCTGTCTTTTGCCATGCTAGATAATCATTGATCTTTTCATTAATCAAATCATAATCATTTCGTAAATCTACGACATGATTTGTGATTTTATCACTTTCTTGGCACAAAGAATTCCATTGCAATATTTTTTGGCAGAAAACTTCCTCTTGTTGCAGTAGTTGATTGTTCAAAGAGATGGTTTCTGAAATGAATTCTGGAAGCTTAGGATCATCCTTATGCTGTTCTTGGATTTCTTGAAGTTGTTGTTGTAACTCTTCAAGTTTTAATTGTGCTTTCTGATTGGCCTGTACCTGTTGCAGAGCCTTTATCTGTTCTTCTTTTTCATCCAACAAAAGTTGTATCTCAACTGCTTTATCAATTGTTGCAGAAGCATAAGCTCCTGTTATTTGAGATAATTTAGTGAGATTATGAGTAGGCTCTGTGGCAGGATCTTTCCAAAAAACATCTACTTGTTCTGGTTCGGTAGCAATTGCACTTTCTATTTTTCTCTTTTTCCTTTGTCTCTTTACTACTGCTTTGTATTTTGGGCTATAAAATACATCCAGAGGAGGAATGTCCTCTACATTAAGTACAATTTCGGAGGAGGGTGTGATTGTATGTGCTCTGTTACTGCGGCTGTGCTGCTTGTTCCTGTGTTCAAAACTTTGGTTGTCTGGACAGGGGTCTGTACATTCTGTCCTTCTACATTAATCAATTGATTAAAGGTTTCCCATTCTTTATCTAACTCAATGGTAACTGGCTGTTGTTGTACATTGGGTGGAGGAGGATTTGTTTGTTGAGAAGTCAAAATTTGATGTTGAGTAAGCTCTTTAGATTGTGCAGAATCTTTAATGGATTCTTCCATTTTATCTTCCTTTTCTTTAGATGTATTGGAGTGTTCAGAATCTCTGTCAGATTTTGATTTGGATTTACCTGTGCTTGAACTGCCGTTAAGACTAACACTAGGAGTTTGCTCCCTTGCGGGCTCTAAGCGTAGATTATCCAAAGGAATAGGAATTAGTCTCCTTTCTCTGTACAACTTGAATTCCTGAAAATCCCTTGGAGATAGCTGCTCTTTAGCTGAATTCAAAACCTCTTTGAATGAATTTCTTGCCTGGAACATATCATCAAAAAGATCTTGCTCCCCGACAAATTCCCTTACTTTGATTGCATTGGTAAAATTCTTAACAATATCATTTTGGTCAAATAACCTTCTTGAGAATTTGAATAGTTGTAGGCATGTAACGTTGCTTATTTCGTGAAATGCATGACCAATATCCAATAGTGAAAATGTTCCACATTTTATGGGAAATTGTGGCCAAATGCCCTTTTTCTTGTCTTTTAAATCTTTTGTTATACCTCCCTGGCCACAGGTCTAATAAGCAATTTCCCGAGCTACAAGTCTATCTGGAACATATAAGGGTAAAACATGGGGAGAAGCATAACTTCCAAAAACCCTAATATAGGTGAACAATTCTTCTCCAAACCATCTTGTGACGGGGAGAATATCAACCTCTGTTTCTGAGGATAACCTCGGGGCATCCTTATTATACAATGTTCTGTACAATGGCAGCATTATTCCATGACAAATTTGATAAAAATGGGGGACAAACTCAGACTCCCATAGTTCTTTATGGTACACATGAATGGGCAAAGGATCGTGGATAGTCCATTTCCAGTCCATCACAGGGAATTTAGAGACATAGCAGATGGCGTCCATGACATAAGCAGATAAATAAAAAGGCGGATAAACCCGCTGGGAAACATTTCGTTTAGACCGGTAATGAAAAATAGCAGTGGTGAGATTATCAGATAGGATTTTGGCCCAATCTACAACTATAGAATTAACAACCGCATTCAACAAAGGAAGCCATTCGGGTAATATCATATTTATGTCAGGCTTTCCAAAAAGCCTGCATAACATGGCAGCAGTAAAACAATAAGGAGAGGTAAGTGAACCCGTGCTGTACATACCTTGTTTGTTCTTCTTCAATGGTTCACTTCTTTTGGTCCACTCCTTTGTGCATTCTGCCAAATTTGAGTGTTCTTTGGCAAACTCTTCCATAAATTGCTTGTTGAAAGTTGCCTGAGGTTCTGGCAGCTTATGCATTAATCGTTTAAAATTCTCTGTATCTCTATTGCTATCCAGCACCCATCTCACCATGTCTGTATATGGGAGAATCCTTGGCCTTGCTGCTATTCTATGTAGAAATGAGCAAGCCAAGTCTATAAGGGTTGCTTCAGACGTATCCTTTGAACCTGCTGTAGCTGCAACTTTTATCACCACAGGGTTTTCATCTTCTAACAGTTTATACATTCCCTCCCAAGTGGATATACTGGCATCCTTGTTACAGGTGGTGTCTGCGTATAGCGAAGCCATTTCTTTGTTCTCGGAACTTGAGCTCTTCTCCTTCTTACCCATAGTGTCTAGCAGAAGCTTTGTATAGTGGTCTGCTCCTTCGTGCTTGCGTTTTACGAATAAATGAGAGTAATGATATAAGAAAGGTGATGAGACTGTTTTGAATGTGAAAGCGGATAAAATATAATATTTAAATTGTGAAACGACTTTCAATCTAAACACAATCTCTTTTCACATTAATAATCAATCCAATCATTTAATATAATCATTAAAGCGCATAACGGATTTGACATGTGGGAAGAGTGCCTTGGGATAGTGCGCCTACATGAATCTGCGACATTGCGATCTGCGATTTGCTGCGCAATATCGCAATATCGCAATGTCGCAATATCGCAAAATGAAGTCATCGCAGTCATAAAAATAGCGCAAAAGTGGAAATTGCGCAATAGCGCAAAAGCGCATATCGCAAAAGCGCAATAGCGCAAAAGCGCAAAATCGCAAAAGCGCACAATCGCAAAAGCGCAAAATTGATAAGAGCGCAAAAGATATTTATTAATCATTTCTGTTTTCTGCGCTATGCGATCTGCGATCAATGCGTTTTATATATACTATTTTGTTATGGATGCGCTATCTTGTTTCAAGAGCAATTTTATTATAATCTATCATAAACTTAAGTGTTTCTAAATATTCTTTCTAAGGGATTTTATAAGTTTATGATAGAAAGTTTTATTTGTAAAGGCAAACAAATCCTAATTGATTTTTTTTTTGGATTTTTAACTAAGGGTCCCCATTTATTTAGTATTATTACTAATAATAAATAAAAAGGGGGGTTGTTGCTGGTCACAACAATTGGCGATTCACTGAAAGAAACAGTTATCTCTGAAAAAATAAAATGAAAATTCTATCTTTAGTAAGTAAAGGTTTTTAAAGATAATGAAAACTATCTTAGGATAATTCAAATAAAATGTTGCTATGAAAAAGAAAAATAAAAATCATTTCATAATTTCTGTCTAATTCTTTTAAGAAATAAAAACATTTTGGGTTATATCAAGCTTTGATTGGTGTTAATAATGAAGTAAATGGATCTCTCCAAGTTTTGGTTTATAATATACTCTATTGCCATAGGTATTACCTCTGCTGCCAGCAAACGTTCATAGTCTCGACAGGGTTACCTTTAAACCATTAACCATTCATTGTCCCATCCAACTAAAATTATGACTTTTTAAAAGATAAATTCATAAGACCTATTATCTCATGTTTTTGTCTTTTACTTATTTTTATTTTTAAGAGCCATTGTTCTGGTTTGGTAGCCAGTTAATAACAATGCCATTCACTAGTTTTAATTAAACTGAACAAGCTGGCTCGTGATGAGACCCCTTGTCTTATATTTATAAGCCATTACCCTGTTTTGGTATGCAGTATTGGTAATGTCAGTTTTATTACTCCTTATGAACATGGTAAGTCGGCTCGTAATGAGACCTCTTATCTCTTAAAATTTTTCGTATAATTTCTTAGAATTACATTCTAAAAAATCACAACTTAAATGGATGGGGTGAAATAGTTTTATCCTTAAGAATCAATGGATGACAATTTTTAGAGTTTTTTGAATTCCAAAACTTTGAAAAAATCTATACTTTGATAGATAACCTTTCTCTGCTTAATAAACTTTATAATGCTTTACATTTTCTTCAAGTTTTCAAAAGATCATGTAAATGATTGAAATAATCTTTTCAAAGTTTAACATCTTATTTTAAACTATTCAAAAACTGTGATCATTACTTTAAAAATTTTTATTTACACAAAATAAATATTTATAATATTTTTCCGAAGAAATTTTCTCAAATAGTAAACAGTCAATCAGAGACTCATAAACAACCTTTATTTGTAAAAACAAAAACAATCAAAAACTTTGCAGAAAGAAATATATACAGTTTAAGAAGGGGTTACCTCATGAAAAGAATTTCTTCAAGATAAGCCCATTTACAGGAAGAGACTCTCTCTTACCTGTTAGATCTTGGAGTATAAATGTATTTGAGCTTATCTTGTCAACGATCTGAAATGGTCTCAGCCACATTTTCTGAAATTTGGTATGTTTACCTTTTTCTTCATGTGCTTTGTCCCATTTCAAAACGAGATCACCAATTGACAAAATTTTTGAGCCGGTAGAACTTGCATCAAAAGAAGATTTTACAAGCTGTTGATGTTTTTCATGAGTAATTTTTGCTTTATCCCTATCTTCTTCTAATTTAAGGATTTGATTATATCTCAATTGAATGGATGAAGAGGGATTTTCTTCAATAAACTGCACTAGGACTAATGATGGAAGAGTTAAGTTTGATGGTATCACAGCTTCTTTTCCATAAACCAGATTGAAAGGTGAAGTCCCTATTGAAGCTTTTTCAGTGATACTGTCAGCCCATAACGCAAAGATTAAAGATTTGTGCCAATTCTTTTGATTTTGATCAACAGTCCTTTTAATGATTTTGATAAGGTTTTTATTAGTGGATTCAGCCAAACCATTACCTTGTGGATAATAATTTGCTGAATATTTTAATTTAAAACCTCTTTTGACTGCAAATTCAATTAAACTGTTTCCAGAGAAGTAAGATGCATTATCAAAAACAAGAGCTTGAGGTACACCAAACCTGGTTATGATGAATTGATCTATGAAATCAATAATTGCATCAGAATTGGCTACCTTCAACGGAATTGCCTCTACCCATTTTGTAAAGTAATCAGTTGCAGTAAGGATGTACTTGTGTTGTTTGTAAGAATGAGGTACTATCTCACCAATAATGTCAAGCCCCCATTGTTCGAATGGTTGCTCAATAGTTACTGGTTGCAAAGGAAAAGCTGGTTTCCTTTGTCTTCCACTTGCAATTTGACAAATTTGGCACTTCCTTACGTAATCATGCGTATCTTTAAAAAGGGTAGGCCAGTAATAACCAGCACGAATTATTTTGTGAGCTGTGGTATCACCTCCAAAATGACCTCCTGCTGGTCCATCATGCAATTCCTGCAAAATCTTTTCAGCTTCAGTCTTTTCCAAACATCTTAATAAAATTGAATCATAATTTTTTCTAAATAACACATTATCAATGATCTGGTATTTAATAGCCTTTAACCTTAAAGCACGTTTACTCTTATAGCTGAGATTAGAAGGAGCATACCCATTTTTCAAGTAATAGATAAGATCAGCATACTGAGATTCAGAATCTGTAACACTTATCTGACTTACTTGAATATCTTGATTTGAATCTTGATTTTCTTGTATGTTATGAGCTCCTGCCAATAATCTGCAAAAACCTTGTCCTCTAACAATCTTAGCTGGTTTAATATCAATATCATATTCTTGCAAGGCTGTTACCCAGTTAGCTCTCTTTTCTCCTACTTCTTTTTGAATCAATAATTGCCTCACTGCAGAGAATGGGACAATGATTTTTGTATGCGTTTTCAAGAAAAAAGGTCTGAAATGTTTGATTGATTTAAACACAGCAAAGGCTTGTTTTTCAACATCGGAATAATTAAGCTCAGCTCCTTGCAGATTCGAGCTAAAGAAAGAAATAGGTGCTTCGATTTCTTGATCATTGAGTTGTGTTAAAACGGCTGCATAAGATGTTTCAGTGGCCAGAGTATACAAAGTAAAATCTTTAGAAAAATCTGGGGTATTCAATGATGGTGCATTAATGATCGCTTGTTTGATTGAATCAAAAGCTTCTTTTTCTTTATGCGTCCATTTGAATATTGAATTCTTCTTGATCATATTTTGCATAGGTAAGACAATTAAAGAAAAATCAGGAATAAATCTTTTAACAAAATTGATCTGTCCAAGAAATGATTGCATGGATTTTTTGTTATGTGGTAAAGAAATATCAGAAATTTCTTTCACTCTATCTGGATCAATATATATACCATCTTTTGACACAACAAATCCTAAGATTTTTCCTTCATCTAAAGCAAAGAAATATTTCTTGGGATTTAAGGAGATACCAAACTTTCTACATCTTTCAAATATTTGTTTTAAATCATGTAGATGATTGGTTCTCTTTTTTGAAAATATTGTTATGTCATCAAGATAAACAACAACTGATTTATTGATCAGGCCTTTGAATGCTATGTCCATGGCTCTTTGAAAAGTTGCTCTTGCATTTATTAGACCAAAAGGCATTTTCTGATAAGCATAAGTTCCCCATTTTGTTCTGAAAGTTGTTTTCAATCTGTCATCTGGGTGAACTAAAACTTGATTATAGCCTGAAAATCCATCGAGAAAAGACATAAGTTCAGAACCAGCTACTTTTTGAAGTATTTGTTCCATGGTTGGCAATGGGAAATTGTCTTTTAAACATGCCTTGTTTAAATTTCTGAAATCAATACAGATTCTTATATCACCATTCTTCTTCCTTACAGGTACCATATTGGAAACCCAATTATAGTGCCTGACTGGAAAAATGATTTTGGCTTTCAAAAGTTTATTAAGTTCTGATTTGATTTGACCTTCGAGATTTGGATGGATTTTTCTCAACTTCTGTTGAACGGGTTTAATATCAGGAAGCATTGGAATTGTATGTTGAATAATCGAAGTATCATATGTTTTTAGATCATCGTAATTCCAAGCAAAAACGTTTTTGTACTTTTTCAGCAGTTTAATGAATGCATTCCTTTCCTCCAGTGTTAAATTGAGTCCTAAGTTAACGTTTTGAGGTTTAGAATCAGAACCAAGATTTACTAATTCAAACTTCAAAGTTGAGCTTTGAAGTTTTGTATTAGTAACTTTCTTGAATCTGTCTCTAATGTCATATAAATCCTCTAATTTAACAACATATTTTGGAATGGGATTTTCATTACCTTTTAAAGAAATTTGTAAATCATGATCATCTTCGTCAATAATTTGCTCATCATATGATTTCTCTGAAGTCATGAAATTTAGAATATCTTGATCATGATAGAATACTCTCCAATTTGTAACATTATCTGGGACAGATGGACGAAAAATCAATTCTACAGAAAACCTATCAGGATTGCAATCTTCAGCAGGTAAGAGTTTAGATGCAACATTAGCTAACAAGTCAGCTGATGTATTCTGATTCCTAGGAATAGGAAAAATATTGAATGCTAAAAAATGAGTGGTGAGGTCTTGTACTAGGGTTTGATAGTGTTTAAGATGTCCTGAAAGGCAATGAATAGTATTCCTAACTTGTTTAATAAAAATTTCGGAATCACCAAAAACTTTCAAGTATTTAACATCTAACCCTATAGCTTTATAAAGTCCTTGAACCAAGGCTTCATATTCTGCGGTATTGTTAGTACACTCAAATTCTAATCTGCATGACAGCATGGTTTTCTCCCCATTTGGATCAATTAGGATGCATCCAGCTCCAGCTCCATCACTAGATTTCGATCCATCAAAATATAATGACCAAAATAAAGACTTATCTATTGGCTTATCTATAATTACATCAGAAATATTTACAATTCTGGAAGAATCAGATTGTGAAAAATTTTCTATCTGAGAAACAAAAGTATTTACAGAAAAAGGTGATTGAGGAGCTTTGAAATTTCCAAGAAATGATTCAGCAGAATAACCTCCAAGAATATTGTTGTTGAATGCTACAGGTTCATTAGGTTGTTCAAATTCAGTGACAGTGTGCATCATATATTTTTCTCGTTCAATTTTGATTTGATTTGGTTTCCCTTTGTAAGGAAGCCACATGTGTGAATAATCGGTTGAGATATAACCGTTAAGTTTCGCAGACCAGTCCCTGCTCAAGATTAATCCATAGAATTCAGGAATATCAGCAATTAGAATATCAATTCTTTGGACAATCCTAGGATCTGAGGCTAATCTGATAGTAATTGAATTGATTTCTCCTACCACTTGGACTTTAGAGCGATCCAACTGAACGATATGAACTGCTGATTTCTGTGGTTCAATATTCAATTTAGCACAGACAGAAGTAGGCATTATATTGGAGGAAGCTCCAGAATCAATCAAACAATTATGCAGATTTTTATTGTACATCTCATAAGTCAAAAGAAAAGGGGGAGTTTGAGAATTTGATTTTTCCCCAATGAGCATAGTATCGGTAGCATCTACCTTATCTGGTGGCTTACCAGTTCCTCTTGCTGCTTTTGCAACTACACCACTTGGTAAAGGAGCAATTGGTGTAGCGTTTAATTATTTTAATAGCAACTTTTGCTGGTGTTTCAGTTTGTTGAGTTCATGTAAGGAAATGTTGGCTTTAATCTTTTTCATGTCTTCAACAATATTGTATTCCATAGGATCTGACACTACTAAAGTTTTCGCTGTTGATGTGAGAGGATTAGAAGAAGATGGCTGATTTTGAGTAGGTAATTGAGAATTTTTCTTTACAATGGGTTTGTCTTTGGTACTTGGAGTTGTAATTTTCTTTTTCGGAACTGTTTGCACTGGTTCTGCTGTAGATTTACTCCTAGTACTTACAGGCATAGCTTCTTCACTATCAGAATTAGGGAGAATAAAATCCCACATTCCATTTAATTCAGTTATTTCTTCATTTTCGTCTTCTTGATCTGATACTATAGATGTATCTTCTTCTTCTTCCTCTTCTTCTGATTCTGCATTAGAGATTGCATTAGGAGGTTTAGATTC